>OX419337.1:5100707-5199373 GCA_948470475.1 Galaxea fascicularis | reverse complement strand
ACCTCTGTACGTTAATCACCAAGGAGACGTAAATTTGGGCTCATTACGAGAATACATGTACAGTGTCGAGGAAAGGAAAATCTGTAAAACTTTCACTAAGTCTTTAACCTGGACCAAAAGCTCTGCAACACACACATATACATACATACAGAGAGAGAGAGAGACTGCGCAGTGTAAGTGTCAGGCCACCCAGTCCTAGCGGCAAAATATCGCACCGACCGCGTTATTTACTAGTCAGAACACGCCAAAATCGCCTATTTAGTACGAATAAGTTCATTTTTTAGTTGTTGCGTTTATAGAATACATAAGATGATAGTGCGCATTCGCACTGGGGACAGCTGCAATGCTTACCACATGGAAGATACAATGGCTACAGCAACGTATATATAGAGTTCTAATTTGACATACTGAATAAGAGCCAAGAGAGCTCAATCGCGCTAGTTTGGAAAGGGGTTGTCACACATGGCTTGGGGGCCGGCAATTCCCTCCCTCTCTTCCTATCCAGCCGGCGGATTGGTATCCAAGCGACGCTGCGAGCGAGGTCTCGGCGTTGTGTGTTTTGTTGTTGTTTTGGAATTGTTCTTTGCTTGTTTTCGCTTTCCCAAGCTGCACAGAAGCCAAGCGAGGCCAATGCAACTTATCTTTACCCTAAAACAGGGCTCAAAATAACGGCCAGTCAACGGTCAAGGTCCGGCCCAAATGACACTGGTCTGTCCGAACACACTTTGGGTGTAAATTTTTGAAAAAACAAGGGCTTGATAGAAGCGCGCTTGAAATCGTTTTTGAACATCCGGGACTTCAAGTAAATATCGGGAGACGACAAGACTTGCCTCGGTATTTCTGCGCTGAAACTGTAAGTTTTTGCACTATTTTGACTTGTTTCCACCCTTGCGACTTTAGCGATGCTACGCTAGTGATCTGATAAGTGATGTGATGCTTTGAAGTGTCAAAATGTGCGATTTCTGTCCTCAAATCTGGTCGTAACATCTGCCACGTGTTTACTTAGATCTAATTCACCGAGAGTTTGCTGTTATTTGTGTTGGCTATCAGGGCATTCGGTTTAAAACATCGCTTGCTTTCGTGTAAATCGATGTCGCTTTCCAACGATAGCTTTGCTCTCGGCAAGGCCGACGTTTTAAAGCGAGAGTTGCACAAAACTGCTGACACTATTCCGCCCATATGAGTGTTCAGGTCAGAGGTCACGTCGATTTCACGTCTTATTACCTTATTTATTCGAATAAGCGCCGCCCTCGATTAAGCACCGCCCTCGAATAAGCGCCGCATCTGGGACAAAAAAGTTAATAAGTGCCGCACCCCCCCCCCCCATGTCTATAGGAAAATTAACGGATAGAAAGTGTACCGTTGTATAAAAATATAGAAAAAGTACATTTGTCTGGTACAATGTTTAAATAAGCGCCGCCCTCGAATAAGCGCCGCATTTGTGGCACGAAAAATTAAATAAGCGCCGTCCTCGAATAAGCGCCGCATTTGTGGCGCGAAAAATTAAATAGGCGCCGCGGCTTGTTTCAGTGTTTTGGTGTATGGGATTTAAGTGATCTTTTTTCGTTGTCCGCTCTCCACGAGATTGAAGATTTGAGGCCATCGCCTGTTGAAATGCCCAATTGTAAAATACCATTTTTAGAGCGTGCGCAATTATTATTTCAATGTGTGAGGACATATCTTTGTGCCTAATAGGTTTAGTCAGTTTTCTTGGAGTGGCATTTTTATTGTATTGTATTGTACCACAATAGGCCATAACCATACAATTTCTTTTCATTATTTTCAACATTTTGTCAGGTCAGAAACCGTCAATACAAAACCATTACCGAGCTAAAATTGGATTAGCCGAAAATTAATTTGAGCACTTTAGAGAGTGTCCTCTTTGGGGATTTTAGCTGTTGTTGTATAGTCAAGTAGGCAGAGATCTTATTCACTCTACGGTTAAAAGAGCAGATAGCTTTACCCTGGCCAGTGGGTAAGTTACTATACCCAGCAGGTATAGACACATTTATCTGAGTGTTGGATAGTGACTTTAGTACTGGATAGTGTTATCGACTCTCTCAGAGAATTAGTTTACATATGAATTATTTCTCATTCAACATACGACTTTTTCCTTTGGATTGCACTTGCGGCAAATTCAATCTAAATATATACCCGTCTTTGTATCAGCATGACAGGGGGCTGGCAGGTTTTGTATGAACCTTTATGGTCTACAGTATACCTGAACGTTTGAAAACTTGATCAGTCAACGAAAATTTGAGGCGTCCTTGAACGTTGTTTGCTAATACCTCTGTACGTTAATCACCAAGGAGACGTAAATTTGGGCTCATTACGAGAATACATGTACAGTGTCGAGGAAAGGAAAATCTGTAAAACTTTCACTAAGTCTTTAACCTGGTCCAAAAGCTCTGCAACACACACATATACATACATACAGAGAGAGAGAGACTGCGCAGTGTAAGTGTCAGGCCACCCAGTCCTAGCGGCAAAATATCGCACCGACCACGTTATTTACTAGTCAGAACACGCCAAAATCGCCTATTTAGTACGAATAAGTTCATTTTTTAGTTGTTGCGTTTATAGAATACATAAGATGATAGTGCGCATTCGCACTGGGGACAGCTGCAATGCTTACCACATGGAAGATACAATGGCTACAGCAACGTATATATAGAGTTCTAATTTGACATACTGAATAAGAGCCAAGAGAGCTCAATCGCGCTAGTTTGGAAAGGGGTTGTCACACATGGCTTGGGGGCCGGCAATTCCCTCCCTCTCTTCCTATCCAGCCGGCGGATTGGTATCCAAGCGACGCTGCGAGCGAGGTCTCGGTGTTGTGTGTTTTGTTGTTGTTTTCGCTTTCCCAAGCTGCACAGAAGCCAAGCGAGGCCAATGCAACTTATCTTTACCCTAAAACAGGGCTCAAAATAACGTGCCGTGTTTCCTTTCGTTTTCTTTCGTTTTTTTTTTTTTGGTGAGCGTGGAACTTAATGAATGAAAACACTTAGTTTTAGAAAAACCTCCTTCTTTTTCTTTTAAATAAAAGGGAATTAGCTGCAGGCATGACTACTCAGCTTTAAGAAAATATGTGGTTTGCGGGGGGTTTGTTTACAAACAAAGAGCGCTGGAACGATCCGCGCGCAGACGACCCCGTTGGGTTGGCTGATACCTTAAGAACACAAGGCTGAAATTTGGCAAATAAAGCCCCATTTTTAGAAGATTAAGATTAACATGTTATTATAAAATGGAAAAAGTGTCATAATTACAAATTATGTAAGTTTATTTTTTGCTGTCAGATAATTATAATCAAATTATAATCAAATTACAAAATAATCATTTATTTCATTTTCCTAAAATATGCTAATTGTACCCCTAGCAACATGTTTTGGATAGTATCACTAAATAAAAATTTAAGAACATTTTAAGAACATTTTGAGGCTGATTATTCACAAAGCACCCGATAAATAAGAACTCAATCACAGACAGCCTGACCTCCGAAATCGTGTGTTCTTATATGCGGGTGTTTACTGTAATTCAAAACCAGGAGACGGACAAGAAAATCCTGGGGAGTCTCACCACCCTCTTGGGACCCTGAGCTGAGAAGTTGGTACATGTCAGTTGCCCCCTTCTCTTGGTAATTTGACCAGTGGATTTTTTTTTAACGGCGGGAGCGTGGGAGATCCTTTCGGTGTCTCTCCACTCGTCTCGAGATGACCTAATTTCTGTTCCGTCACCTGTTCGTTCTTCACCTTCGCCGGTGATTTCTTCTTTTGTGCAATCGCCGTCCGTCTTCTGAATGGTATACTGAAAACATTCAGGTGCACTGGTCACACCCATGTTCAGCCTCTTCATTCTGAACAAACCCATGTGTGTTACGAATGTTGTTACATCTCTTGACCCAGGCTCCAGCTCACACTGAAAAACCCCTTGCCTGAGGTCCAACTTTGAAGAGACCTTTGCCCCATTCATCTCTGCCAACATCTCTTGTACAGTGGGAATGGGGTACCTCTCACGAACAATAGCTTTGTTCACCTGCCTCATATCTATACACATTCGGACTTCACCGTTAGCTTTGGGGACAATAACTATTGGGCTTACCCACCTGGAACCAACTCCCTCTACCGGCTCATGTAATAATGACAAATCTCTAGCGGTCTTTGCAGACATCAAATTGCTGATAGCATTATCTCCGTCATAAACAAAGAACAGAGAATCAACAGACTTATCTTGAACCTTAACTACTGCATGAAATTGACCCTTGGGTGAGCGACCCAGTTTTTTTCAGAATTTGCGTCGTGGGCTGGTGAGTTGTTGTGTCAAATGAGGTCTCCGCAAAGAAAAAACACTTGTTGGCGTGGGGGTACTTGGCGGAGAAAGAAGTTCATGCCTTTTTTTTCGATTCCTGCCGCAGCATTGCCGCCTCGGAACTTCTCAGCCATTTGTTCCAGCCAGACATATCTGCTATGGCGTGGGTATATCTTCATGCCTTTCGTAGAATGGATATGTCTGCGACAGCTATGACTAACGTGGTCACTTCCGACAACCCCTGCACCGTCTGCACCTTTTTTCACCCATGAACCAGAACGTAACAACAGGAAATAGGGGGTTTTCCCTTCCACCCAAGCCGTCGCAGACATTATTTCATCAACAGCGCACGCGTATCGTAATTTTTTTTTTCATACCACATTGATTAGAAAATTAAAAAGTTTTTGATATAAAAGGGGAAACTGAACTTCATTTTCAACGTGCCGAGAGAAAGGATATCATATTGGAAAAACGCTGGGCCTTCATAATATCTGCTCTCAACGCACCCTCTTACATAACCTAAAAACCCGGCGGGGTTATGTAAGTTGGAAGGGAAACAATGTTGTGACTAATGTCACGCTGGTGCCAAGCGAAAATGTTGCTGAATGCCAAGCTATTGATCTAAAATCACGTGTTATGCTTCTGACCGAATAAAGAGTAGAAATCCCTGCAAGATTATTTCGCAATTTACCACTATTGAGGAATACCTTTTTCATCAAAGTCAACACACTCGCTTACAAAAATCCCAGTTACTCTCCATTGATTTTCAAGTCGAGCGCACAAGAGTGATTGTAAAATGCCGCTGTCTTCAAAATTCTGCCGTCTGTTTTGTGGACATGATTACTATCTTCGAGTCACTGAAGATAGAGTCGATGGAACCAAAGATATAAGCGATGGATGTAGTAAGTATTGAAACTTAATCTTAAACATGAATTGAAAATGGAACTTAATAAAGGACCACGTATAAAATTCTTGATCACGACCAGTCTAGAAAGTAATGATTTTTTGTTTTTCATTTTCGGCAAAAGGACATCATAGTGTCACTCCACGGGTAGGCAACAAACTCTTGAAAGTGAAAATTTCCCAGTTAAACTGACACTATTCAATAGGAATTATCTTTGATTTGTCTTTGAGAAAACGGCAAAAACAGACCAGGTGTAAGAATCTAAGCAACTTAAGACGACACGTCGATTCGATGGGTTTCTTTTAGTACATTCAAATGCAATAAAAGCTCATGGAGAAGGCTGTTTCCTTTTCATAGGCTGTTACAATTTTCTGTATGGATTCGAGCGTGTAAAGAAATACACTGTGTTTATTACGAACATGAAACTAATGTTAAAACGTCGTGGATTTGCGCGAACGCCTCAATGCGTTTTAGTTTCCTTTTTTTTCGTGAAAATAGGGTTATTATGCCTTTTGGTTTTCAGCTGCCATTGAAATGATATCATTTGAAGAAAGATCGAGAGTCTTCAGGGGAAAATCATCCAGGCGATATGTTGGAGTAAACAGTGATGGACACGTCGTGACATTTGTAAGTTCTCTTAATTATCCTTTGTCTAGCCTAAAGCATGCCAAAACGTCGGTTCAACCACACATGACTAACAAAGACGTCTATAGAGCAACTCAGTGGCGCTCGCGTACTTTGAAACCCCGTATCAAAATATAACTTTCCAAGGATGATTTTTAAACGTAAAATGGATAGATAGAATAAATTTGTCTGTCTATATCCGAAGTTTCAAAGAAAAGCCTACCTCTCTCAGTACATCATTGGCCACCATCTTCACTCCACGAACTCGGAACAAAATGAACGTTTTGATGATAAACCCACAACACAAAACAAGGGCAAGTCTTATCAATGAAACTAGAAGACTAAATAATACGCCCACTGTTGTCGCCTTTAATTTCTGTAACATAACATGATAATTTGTGACTCCTCTCAGATAAACCCACAAATACAAAACAAGCAAATCAATGCAAATCAATCATGACTCTTGTTAATCCTGATGGAAAGAGAACAAACCAGAAGGAATCCTGTGACCGTCGCCGTATGAAGTATGATACTTCTCTTTCAACAGGAAACTTTGAGCGAGAAGTGTGTATTTACAGAGGAGGACAAAATACAGAACGGCGACCAGAAGAAGGAAGAGAGTAAATTTCCTAGCTACAGCGTATTCCAATGCAGGTGTTATCCGTTATGGTACCTGGGGCTTACACCAAATGGGAACGCATGTGTAATTCCAGTACCGGACAACAAAGCGACTAAGAATGACGTCAGATATGTAGAGACGGACCTCGATGTCTACGCCCCCCTTGGTCGTTATGAGAATCAGAGTTTTGAAGTTTTTGACGTGCAGAATACATTGTATACGACAAGTAAGAGGGGAATTTACTGGCGCTATGGATGATTTAAGAATCCATGCACAAAACTGAAATAAACAGTTTTTGTAGCACCGTTTAGAAACGTGGTTGTATTATCAGTCTCATATCCTGGAAACGAAACCTCGACATAACTCAAACCATTCAATTTGAAACCCCATTTGTTCATCAAATGTTCTTGGCATTTTCTCTTTTTTAACTGAATTGCTTAAAGCAATTATCTTATTGGTTGGCTATTTAATTGTCACTAATTTGCGACTTTTAAGAACGCTACGCCTTTCTGACCAGGTGCAGTTTTGAGTCCAAGTTTTGCGCGGCCATCTTTTCTCAGGGCCAGATACCAGGGTATTCATTCCTTTCAGTCTGTTTTTCTATAAACACAAAATCCTCGATAAAGGTACCCTGTTGAAATATGACAATTTCTGTTAGACAGTAATTATGCAGTTTGGGTCTTCAATTCTTACGGATCGAAACAAATCGAAGCCAGCGCTTCATTTCAAAGATTTGTTCTCGAATAATGAAGGTTTTGCCGTGGAAGGCGGTTCGATCCTGCAAGTCTAAGCGTGAAGCAGTGAGGTGTGACTTCTCTCATGAAAGCCCCTGGAGGCTATTTCCCTATTGTAGGTGGTTGATTTTTTGAAGTATTGTAAATGATCGTGAAAGCCTTGAGGGTCACCAATAATGATTCAGTATGCAATAGTGCTGATATCTGTGCATGTGTACTTGTACATTCACGTAAGCCAAGAGATTTCCATCGTTGTCCATTCCAACATACTTTTTAGCCGCTGTTCCCTGGATTTAAATTATCTCTTGGATCGGCCTCTTGAGCAACTGAATCCATCTGGAAGATCGCTAATAGTGCCGGAATGATGCTAGAGAATTATAACTAGTGTTTCAGCTTAACCTATTTGACACCTTAACAAGGAACGGTGATTAATTCAGTGAATCAAATGTTCAAACCACCTTGTCCAGCACAAAATAAAGCTAATCATGTTGTATACTTCTTTATTTCTTCAGTTTCGCTAAGGCTCAGGTCAAACGCTGTACTTCACATGAGCTGGGCCTAACTAGTCACAGTTTAGGTCGACCCAAATTAGTTACGTTCGCCTGTTGAGTCAAATGCCGAACTTAATTCAACAGAAGTTAACTAGATAATGAAAATAAACAGATCGAGGTTGACTTATACATGATATACATTAACATGATTATGCATTTGGTTCGGCTCATGTGAAGATCGACGGTTGACCCAAACACCTTCTTCAGCCGTTTTCCTTGGGAAGATTTACCAATGAAGCCGTTTGTTGTCACGTTTCCTTTTCTGTGAAGGTTTTTTCATTACCTCACGGCTTTGTCTCTGACACTTCAGGAGGAAGGTGACGTGAAGCAACGGAAGAAGAATGGGGTCGATCAACTTAAGAGGTATGACGCCAGAGACTTACAGTTGTGGTAAAACATTCTGTTTTCCTTCATGGTTTCACAGCTAAAGAGTTAAATTTTGTAGTAGTTACCAGGAAAGATTTAATTTGTTTGGCTCCTCCTTATCGAGGAGAAAAAAGATCCTTTTCTTTTTTCTGCTGACGTTTCTTTCGAAATGTTATTTATGTTGAAACTGAAATTCAAGGCAGCAAAAGGTTCGAAAACGACCTGAAAAACTCGTTGGAAGATTGGACTAAGCAAAGAAACTAAAATTCTTCGTAAACGGCGACGTCGACAAATTGTTCAAATGTGGTGAAAGGCCTAGTAGAGGCATTTATGCCAAATCTGATTACAGATCCTAGATTCTCAAAATCCAAAACAAATTTTCAGATAAATATTTACTGTAAAACAAATTCCTTCCTTAAAAAATGCATTCGAAGATAATAGGGACCTTTAGATTTGAGTACGAGTACGAGTACGAATTTTTAATTTCAAACCAGTCACCTCCCCTGAACCCTCTTTCTTCCTTGTTACTTACCAGTAAATCCTGAGATTGTAGAAATAAGATTGGTGTCACTAGCTAATGATCATCTAAAGCACGTACGCGAACAGGATTTGAAAAGTCGTACTCGTACTCAAATCTAAAGGTCCCTAATAACCATGTCGGCATTTCAAGCTAACTGATTCGAGACGAGTCTCATTAAGTTACATATTAATTTGCTTTTTGGTGTTTACAGTCGCGACTTTCTTTTTCGTGTCTTGCGGAAGAGCACCAAAATGGTGGCGTTATGTCTTTTAGTTTCAAGTTATACATTAGTCAGTGGTATTATTTTCATTTAGGAAGTCAGCTTTCTGGTGCCTTGTGAGAAAATCTAAGTTCTCAAGAAAGTGAAATTTACAAAAAAGGCCAAAAAGACGGGCTAAACTAAGAAGAAAAGAATACAGAAGAGTGTTTTATCGAAATATATTTACCATGTTGAGCAAAAACTTTTTATGAACATCTGCAACCAATTTCAAACAAAAATAAAGCGAGAGGAGTAAAAGGTAAAACATGTGGTTGGCTCAGGCCCAGGTCATGCCCGGTCAAACGCCGTACTTCGCATGAGCCGAACTAAACTCAGTCATGAAGTTCATATGAAGTACGGCGTTTGACCCAATTAAATTTGGATCGGCTGAGGCTTTGTTTACGGCTGGTCAGACGGGAAAAACGGCTGAAGATAGAGTTTGGGTCAACCGCTGATGTTCACATGAGCCGAGCCAAATGCATCATCATGTTGATGTATGAGTCAACCTTGATCTGCTTATTTTCATTATCAAGTTATGTTCGGCTGAATTAAGTTTGGCGTTTGACTCAACAGGCGAACGTAACTAATTTGGGTAGACCTAAACTGTAATTAAGTTCGGCTCATATGAAGTACGGCGTTTGACCTGGGCCTAAGAATAAATCTATTTTATTGAAGTGGAATCGAAATTACCAAATTTAAACTTAAAATATTTCTTTATTGGCACTTGTTAGACAGTGACTATCAGGATATTTATCGTTACTATGCATGTTTTAGTTTCCAGCTTAAAATACCAAAATAACATTCTAAGTAAAATGGGTGGTCTACTAAAATTAAATCATATTTACTGAATTTGAAATTATCAAATTTAACATTCAAACGTATTCGGCGCCTCCCTGCACCGTTTAGTGTATTATTTAATATTATGCAGTAAATAAAATTCGAAGGAAATTACAACAGCTTGTTTTATCAACGTCATTGAAACATAAATTTCACTTGAATCGGCTGAGGTCACATGAAGCCTTAAGTGACTTTACCTTCATATAAATAAAAACACTTCTGTAGTTCTAGCTCTGTTAGAGAATCTTTCACAAAGAAAAAAAAAACCGATGAGGCTGATTAGAAATCTGTCACGCTGGCAATTATTGTTTGGGGAAATATGCTAAGATAAAAACATGCATACCTCACGAGGGTAGTTCACCATGCGGTCCCTAAATTTGAACTATTGGCTGTATGGAATTATTGACTGGGCGAAAATTGTACAACTCTCACATCTTGAGCCAAAAACACAGATGTACAAAACGATTTCTGTTTTCTACTGCCGTGCAGTCCACTCTGCGACGATCCAGAAGGTCATATGTTCCACTGTCCTCTTAAAAGACCTCGAAATGTTTTTGTTGCTTATATGCGCATCAACAAGAGTACTTTTGGGTTGGTTTTATCATTTTTCGCCAAAACATTTTTTTTTTCAAATATCGCTAACTTCTCGCATACAGGCTTGCTTTTGTGGGGTAAGCGTTTCCCTATTTTTTTGTCATTGTTTTGCGCTTAGTTTTCAAGAAAACATGGGCTAAAAACGAATTCGGCGTCTGTTCTTGTGTCTAAAATTTGAGACAAAGTTGTTTGGTTTCATGGCCTGTATTAATAAGAAGACAGAGAAAAGCTTCAGGGGAAAACGTTTCCCTACCGGCCTGCAAGCGAGAAATCATCGACCTTTCGGCTTTGATAGTGAGGGATATATATGAGCTTTTAAAACAAAGATCTTTCATAAAGGCTGTAGAAATCGCAGTCTTGCTTGATCATTTATTTACTTTGCAGTTTAGTATGCCGAAATGGGCATGGAAAAACACCTGAAATTTAGCCTTCCCTTGGGGGAGCGTTAAGGGGGGGGGGGGGGGTGGATAACAAGGGAACATTCATTCCCAATAATCGTCAAAGTACGCCTAAATGAACGTGGGAATAAAACCTCACATCTAACCATCACTGGGAGGGGGCAGAGTGAGGGGAATAGAATGTTGGGACTATCATCACCAATGATCATCAGCAAAAATGTATTCCTCCCAGCACAGACGCAAGAGGTTTTTCCCAGCAATGTCCGAGCCAGCACAAACAACCCTTGCCAAACACTCATTATGCGGACAACCTCCATTGGGTGCCCCTGAAAATAGTCTCGGTTTTTCATTCCCATTCTGTTTGGCACATTTTCCCTTCTTTTGAGTCACGCACGTAGTAGGATTGTATTCAGAGACATTTTAGGGTCTATGGTCATTGCTATGTTAACCTCACACTACTGACACCTTAATGTTAGTCCCCGGCATTTTGGGATACAACATCATGTCACAGTAGAATTAATATCATTAGTACAACTGATATACAATGTCAAACACTTTATGACACAAGCATTAATGATAGGTTGGTATTACCTAATTACTTTGGATAGTTTTACATTCACCAAATTAATGATCAGTAACAAACTTGGGCAAATTATGTACAGTTAGAGCTGTTGAGCATTGTGTATCATGTTAATACATTTAATGCATGTATAGTCGAGGCTTCCATAAAACAACTTTTATGTTCAACATTCAGCTATCATGCGCCGCCATCGACAAACATAACAAAAGAAAATATATCTGACAGTCTTTCATTGACATAAATACTCACAAGCCTGCAGTTTCTTTAATTCAGTTTACTCTGCAATGTGGCAAATAAACGGTATTTATCTATCTGTCTATTTACTTATTTATTTATTTATTATTCTTCAGCATTGTACTGAGGCCTTAACAGCCCTTAACTACAGTATGCATTTACTTTCAATTACGAATAAGCTTAATCGTAGCAGAAATAACTGAGTACGTACGTATGTTGACCAGGCCCGGCCTAACATCTGACATCACAACTTTTGTCAGTTTATGGTAATGCTGTAGACTATATTGTACTGTTCAGAGTCAGTGGCACATACCGAAATAATTTATCAGCTTGTCGTACTGTAATGTTTGTCCTGCTTTGTGTACAAGAACTGATTTTCAAAGTCAACTTTGCTCCTCTGCAGTCTTAAATCTAATAATATTAATTTAGACACCATAGCTGATTTAAAGTGAACAAAAATAATAATAATTTGGTGCTGATCTACGCTAGTGAAGGTGATTGTAATGACATTGTTGTGAACATCAATTACCTGTACAACACCAATGGTAAAACGTTAAATCAATATTGTTTCACTTTAAGCCTAGCCAGTTAGTGCAGGTATATGCAGCGGTTTCGTTTGAGACCGGACGCCGGGCATAACGTCCGGTTGTCTGAAATGAAAAGTCCAGTAATAACGTTTGACTGTTCACACGAAATAATAATATCTTTTTAAGTCTGATCTGACGTCCCCTTGTTTAATTTATGAATCCGGTAGTTTAAAATGCTACTGAAAACCCTGTAAATGGTGATCATGACGCAGTAAAGAACAATAGCAAAAACGTTATTTTCTGTCCCAACGACTGTTCAGAGAGGGTGGCAAAGGGTCTTCGGAGTCAATAGCTGGAAAAAAAATGATTTTCCGTCTTTGGGTTCTAGCAAACACATTTTCAAGGACAACTGGTACAAAATGTTTGCTTGTAGAGTCCTGCAGTCGGACTTAAATTTAATAATTTAGTAGACTACATAGAATAATTCAAGAAACGCGAAGCTCGAATTAGCATAAACAAAACAATCACATTAAGTGAAAACTGATCAATGTTAGTGGATGTAACATAAACAAGTTGTTTTCTGTAATAGCAACTTGTTTTTTTTGTTGTCACTTACAGCTTAGCCAGAAAGTTAACCTCCCAAAAATGCCAATTTACAAAACATGAATAGCCTTCATTTGGCTGATATATATTCTTGATAATTGAGGATTTTTTCACTGCCTCATCACATACAACAAACTTATAAGAATTTCTAATAAGAAAGCTGATTAGTTCAGTCCATGCTTTAAATTTTATTCAAGCTTTAATTTAATGTCTTAACATAACCTTAATTCTTCCATGATGCTATTCACTCGTATAAACTGATTCTTTTTCACTGCTTCATCGAATAAAACAATCTTATTTTCTAATAAGAAACGTTAACTCAGTCCTTGCTTTCAATTTATTTAAACTTATATTCAAGCTTTAAAATTCTGCCATGAAGATGTTCGTTCGAATAAATTGCCAACAAACTCGTTCGGTTTTAATTTACAATGAGTTTCTGTTCCTCTTCAAACATTAATCTAGGTATGAGTTGCTAAAATTATAAAGCTTGAAAAAAGATCAACCTCTAAGGATTCTGGGGTTCTAATCGAGCTCCAGATGGGAGATTAAATATCCACGCACGCGGGTTCTGGGAGAACAAACGATCAGCATCTCCGACATGAGGGTCTTTCACCCTAATGCTGATTCGCATAGGGACGTAGAGCTCCAACAGATTTACCGCAATCACGAGAATGAAAAGAAGTGCCTATACTCGAGGAGGGTGTTGGACATTAAACGCAAGGACATCCTTCGCTTCATTGAGATACGCACCAATCTCTCTTAGAGGGCTAGGATCGAGAGCTAGAAGAAAAGCCATTTGTGATTTTAAGAACAACCCCATTGATATTGACACTGAAATCCAGGAAGGAGCCATAATAAAATATTTAAGAATACTTTATTGTCGTCACCTTTCAAATACAAACATTTTACATAATTTCGGGTGACGAAAGTGACAAAGCAAGACTTCGTCGATGCCTGCGGCTGACTTCAAGTGTTCGTAGGCTTGACAAGTGGCGGCGAGGCAGCCATTCACGCCATGCACAGCATATTTGAAGCTGATGATACGGATGCTGTGCTATTAATTGATGCTTCAAATGCTTCTAATTCACTGAACAGGGCTGTTGCCTTACAAAGTAGATGGATGGGTTAATCAAGTTGTCAAGCTAGCAGAAGTTGCTGCGACGTATCCACAGGCTTCATACGCGGCGTTCACATTCGGGTTGAAACATCGCTGGACTTACTATCTTAGAATATTACCCGATATTGAAGATCTTCTTGAGCCGCTAGACCGGGCCTTAAGTCACGCCCTTGTTTCTGCTTTTCCCTGCAACCTTTTCAAACCCTTTCCGTGCTTTCATACAGCTGATTTCTATTAGGGTTTACAGAGATAAACATGTAACTCAAATACTGGCTATCCATATTGGTCATTACTCTTATGAATTATTAATGAATTTTACAAAAATATTTAACATACTCTCCGGCATCCGTACGTCCACACCTACATGTTAGTAACAAACTAACAAAAACAAGAGAAGAAACTTATTATCTTTTATCTGAAGCGGTTTTGTTTTTTATTTAAACTCTTAAAAATTAACTTTATTGAAGGAAGACATTCTTGAGGGAAAAACTGCCGATCAGTTGTATGTACATGTTTCAAAATCTGATGAAAGAGTCAAGAAAAAGCTGTCAAAAAATGTGACGCTTAGTTTAAAAAGTTTGAGATCTTCGTCCAAAGAAACAGTAAGCAACAAAAACTGGTAAGCAGTGACATTTTGCCGTGTAACTTGATTATTTCATTTTACAGAAACACAAACGGATTAATACTGAGTTCAAGAATCTATAAGGCTGTCACTTTCCTTCCACTATACCATGTTCGCTGTCTTTAGTTTCACACCAAGCCACTAAACCTGTGTTTCCTCCTGTCCATTGCCACAAACTGACGAACATTCTTGCTCTCCTTTAATAAAAAAGGTATGAAAATGGCAGACTTGTCAGCTAGCTATGGAATCTTATTTCGACTGTTAATCTGGAATATCAGACGAAAGCAGTAAATGGGTGAGCCAGATATGTTTATTTATAAAATATCAAAGAGGCTAATATGTTCGGACCACTCGTTCTTTATGCGGTGCGTGGATGGTGTAATCCTCGCGTATTCAGTGGTTTAAAGGAGTAAAGGATGGATACATTAATGACTTCCTAACGTAATTAATTCATATAAACTGTGGATAAACAAATAGATTCCGTGTGCTAGTGTGTGATAAACTGATAAAGCACAAAACGATTGCAACATCATCCGACATTGTTAAAAACAAAAATTTTTGGACAATGTCGCAAAGTGTTGAATGAAGTGGCCATACGAATGCAACATGTTGGATGCAACGTTTGGACTCAAGGATTTGGAACCAAAATCTACCAAGAATCCTTGGTAGATCTATTTCAATCAATCAATCAATGATGTTTACCCAGGAGGCTCCAATCACCGCGAAGTCATGCCTGGCATCCGGATCGAATTGGAATTTGGAAGTGTTGGTTTTTGGGGATATGGGGAGATGGGAAAACCGGAGTACCCGGGGAAAAACCTCTCGGAGCAGAGTAGAGAACCAACAACAAACTCAACCCACATATGACGTCGAGTCCCAAACTGCTCCCCAAAAAATCGTGCTAGACCAATAAGCCTGTGTGGATAGCTGTTCCCACTGTAGACAGTGTTGATAGTTGTTCTACTAGTGTTGATAGTTGTTCTATTGTAGACAGCTGTTCCTACTGTAGACAGTGTGGATACCTGTTCATACACATGAGGGAGATTCATTGTTACCGCCAGAGAACCATTTGACTTTTATTTGGATTTTGTGCTTTACTCTTTAACAACATTTCGTGTAGTCGGACATGACGGTTTTCATTTTTCTTTTGTACCCAGATGTAAGCACGTGGTTTTGAAAATGTACCTAGGTAAAATTTGTTTTTTTACAACTGGTGTAAAATGCTTGTCATGGACAAACCTTGGACATTAAATTGATGTCAAAATGTTTCCCGGCGTGAGTAACTTGGATTTGGGTACCACGGGACATTCATTGTCATATATACGAAGGAGTGTACCTTGAGGAGAGATATGGAAGCATGAAACAACTGAAATTGGAATTGTGGGGTTATAATTTGGCCATTTTATTTGTGCAGAGCAAGAAGAGATGGTTTTGTATTTTAAATGTATTTTAAAAGGTAAGGCGTTAAATAAGTGTTTTGTGCGATCAAATTGAGCTTCCTTGGACCTTGAGGCTCTCTCTGGCCCGGGAGTGTCAATTACTGTTTTGCCATTTCTTATTTGAAGACAGAGAGCTTGTTTTTAAGTTTTCTTCGTCGAGAAATTGAAACCTCTGTTCGTTCGTCAAACTGTAGCTTGAACACTCACGCGGCGACGTGAGCTCGAGAACACTGAAATATAAACAATAAATCATTGCCAAGGATCAAGATACTCAGCCTAGCTAGTGGCCATGCGCTAGTTCAACAAATGTTGAACATCGTGGCCGAACGAATGCACCATTACTGTTCACACCTCAGAACAAAAGAACGGACGATGCTGATAGAAATCAAACTTCGTTTAACGTCATCCAACGTTAACCCGATCGTGAAACGTGGTGGGCAAACAGGCGAGTGCAACATGTTGGCGGGAGAAGTCCTGAAATTTGAAGTTCATTGAAGTCCTGAATTTTTTTTTTCAGGGTTCTTTCGCAATTACATATAATTGTATACACAACTGCGAGGATCAGTCTTCATTTGATTTCATTTCCGCAGTTCACGTATATGATTCATTTCATATTCGCCACTCACATTCATCACTTTCACCGGAATATGTGAACCTACAATTGACCTGCTCCCAACGTCTGTGGCTTCATAGCTTAGTTGCTTAGAGGGTCGTACCGGTATCGCAAGGTCACGGGTTCAAATGCCATTGAAATCCTGAATTTTTTTATGGCTTCTTTCGCAATTGCATGTAATTGCGTACAAAACTGCGAGGATCAGTCTTCATTTGATTTGGGATTCAACAACGTTGGACGATGTTGCATCAACATGTTCTTCCGTTTGGCCAGCCAAAGAACACGAACATCGGTCTGACAAGCCACTGGCCTGCGGCTCAAGGCTGACTTGTTCTTACCACGTCGAACGGCCAAATGATGATATATTAATAAATAACTAAACGTGTTAGTCGAATGTCGAATGGAACAGTCATCTTGGTGGGTCGTCACGTACCCATTTTCCTCATGACTTGACTCCACTTACTACCGTTTTGCCTTGTATTCAGGTTACTGTCAACTTCTGATTGTGATAAAGGCTGTGATTCAGACAGTAGGACCATCAGTTTCTCTCGCAATGAATATTAATGTTCAAGTTGCAAACAAACGGCGGTAAAATACTCGTGTAAATACTCCTCAAAAATGGCCGAAAACGAGGATTTTGTATATCCTTTGTTCTTACCTTCTCTCATCATGGCCGGGTTGGCATCTGTGGTTGAGCAAAAGTTCGAGAGTAATTGACGCAAATCGACACACCCTATACCGATAAACACTAGCCGGGGCTCACCATGTTGTCTTCTTCAAAGATGTTATTGCGCGTGGGCACTGGAGGAATGTTAGAATTGGAACTTTATGAAAATACCGGAATTTTCCCTTTTCGGGCAGACTGAAAAGGTTGTCCCACTAAAGGTTGTCCTAAAATTCGAAAATTCCATTGAATTGAAAGAGCCCATTAATTAATCCTTACCTGCCCCGTTAGACTCACTTCCATTGGACTCCGCTAACTTTGCAGCCTGGTACCGTTTATATCTTGTCACGAGGAAGCTCACTTTACCGCCAACAAGAACCACAAGTAGAAACAATGACAGCGCTATTATGAAGGCCAGAAATATTGGCGACTGAGAGTTGAACACATTCATGGGACTATTGCTCTCGTCAGAAGACAGCTGTTTACTTTCTACGGCCTACAGGCAGAATGAAAAACGCATTTTGACAAGCACTTTTCAGACGTGCACAGGAATCATTTAGAAGCCCCACTCCCTCCAAATGCTAAATGCGTTTGGGAATGACATGATTACACAATTAATTTGACGATACAGTTGAAACCCGCGCATAATAACCAAGATTTTTCAGCTTAGTCTAAACAACTTTCTATGGAAATGGTAATTAGTGGGATTTTCGGCTACTTAGGTTCTTAAATAGGTTCTTAATTTTGCGGGGCACTAGCGATCAGCACAGATAACTACTACAGGGCATGTGTAATATGGAATAGGTGAAGTGCTGTATTAAATAATTATCTAGAATACAGCTTAAATGATAACCATACAGTAAATTTATATTGGAAGTTTCAATGTGCTTCAAAAGCTGTGACATTGAAAATGCGAGAGACACATGGATCTGTATTTTTTATACAAGTGCATTGTGTAATCCAGTATTGGCAAAGACATGATATTGTTCTCATTTTAGCCGGTTCGTTCTTTGAATCTTACTGACTGAAATCTAGACTAAATTTTTTTTCTGTATTTTTATCTGTGCCTTCATTGTTGTAAAACGCGGGATTTTGCTGTATTAAATCTGAATGTAGGAAACTATGAGATTACTTGAACCAGAACGGTTCCATGCAAGAGCAAAATTTTAGGGATCGACTTTATTTTTTTCTGTTTGTCGAAGGGAAATTACACGGCGAAGCCGCGGCCACGAGGCGCGAAGCTCCTACAGGAAAACAATAACGTCTGCTCACACGAACGCCGAATCTCATTTCCGTGCTGTGTAGTCGCCTAGGAAACCACCTGTTTCCTAAGCCAATCAGATTTGTTGTTTTATGCCGGCTGGGAAACTACGCTTTTCGTCAGCCAATTACAGGTGTTGTTTCATTTAAAGTAGCAATATAAATCAAGGACTAGGGCAAATTCTATCCTAATTTGATGATAAGGAAACGAAATTCTCGGCTCCTGATACCAGAGGCCCGACCGGCTCGCCTCCTATTTTAGTCTCTAGGGATACCTTTTTTATTAAAAGGGCCCAAGGAGCCAAGGTACATAAACGGATACTGAATCTGACTTAATATTTTGAACAATAAAAAAATAAGTCCCCGAAATATCACAGTTAGCCACAGAGGTTACTTCCATATGTCATTTATGCACTTTTATTATATTATAAACTGAACTCGCTTTCCCTTTTCTGATTGGCCGAAAGTGTACAGTAAATTTTCGAAATCAGCGCCTGTGATAGAATCAAGCCGCAGAATATAAACTAATCATGGCAAGGGCACTCAAAGTCCGGCACTGGTATTGAATCATGTCAGATGTGACCGCGGTGCATGATTCTTAAAGATAATCATGTCGGCAAAATCAAGCACTTTGTGTGGCTTGCCGTCAGGACGAAAAAGCAAAATGACGTTCTGGTTTGCAAGTGAATGTCTACTGTCGTGTCAACTTTCTTTTGTTTAGTGTATAACAAGCAATAAAACAATTATTAGATTCGGTAAGAGTTATCGGCATCAATCTCCGGCTACGGGTGATAACTCTTATCTCGACCTTGATGATTCTTCCTGCATATCACAAAAACTTCATCCAAAAATTGTTTTTAGACGGAATTTGAGTCACTCATTCCGAAATCTAAGAAGAAGCATTCAAAGGAATTTAAAGCACCTCTACACTTTTTGGCATGACCTCTACCATGTTCTACACAAAAATTATCTCTTGAAGGCTTTTCAATCCCTCATTTTGTGTTTTTATTTACTCCTAGGGGTTGCTTAGCATTTGATCGGGTTGTGGCAAGCAGCTGGTACCGAATAAGGTTTGTATGTCTCGAGGTACGGTGTTTAAAGAAAGCCTTTAGGCTGCCTAAAATATATGCTTAACTAATTTCTTGGAAAAAAAACGCCTTTTTATCATATTCTCATGCGATCATTTCAGACAGGATTGACTTGACAGACTCGATCTGGTCCTGACAAGCAGCGAAATATTTGTAGTACTTGAGTGATGCTATGTTTCATTTCAGGCACCATTGGCTTTCATATACATGGCCTCAGTTAAATATGAAAAACGATATACCCTTACCTCAGTTGCCCGAATGTAATTGCTTGTTATGCGAAGTACATCATTGTAACGAAATTTGATCACATTTGACAAGCAGTCTGAAATGTACTTTTCAAACAAGTCGTTTCTGTACGCCACACCGAAGGCTCGACTGTGCCAAATAAACTTGGCGACCGACAGTTGCTTGGACGGGTCCTTCCTCTTCATGGATTCTATGCCAGTGAATAATTCCTCCAAGATCCCATCGATTCCATCTCCACTTTTCAGTGCTTCAAACATCTCGTCAGGATCTTCGAGGGCTATGTAAATTATGATCGAGAAAAATGTTTGCGCTTTATACTCAGTTAACACAAACGGCATGAATCTTGGTAATTAGAGTAAGATCATTGGCCAATCTAGCAGGTAAAAGGAATGAAAGATTTGATTGATTTAATACATATCACACGCAAGGCTAAGAATTCTGCCAGATTTCGTTTTCACATCTGATTTCGAATTCTCCCAATACGCATCGAACCTGTTCCCTTCTGATTCCTAATTCACTTGATGTATAACTGAATTACATATACGGGAGACTCGGGCGCGTGACCTGCATGAATTTTATTCTTTCGGACTCCTCTCTAAAATGTTCCACAGACTTAATATTCTCTCTTTAGTCTAAGGAAATCTCACATTTTCCACCCAACCATGTTTAGTCTTGTCCTTTTAAGTTAATTTATTTCCCACTGACCTATTGCCCTAAGCCGCCAAGTGAGAAAGCAATTAACTGGATAGGTTTACTTATCAGATTGCTCACTTGACTCGATAAGCTAGTGCTAAGACGACAAACAGATGATTTCTTGGACGGCCTGTGTAGTAGTAGAGAAGCAGTAAAGTAGAACCCTTACTTGTTATATTGGCGGCCATGTTGACCGCATCCTGGAATGCAGGACTGTCCTTTAACACCCCAATCTGCAATTTAAAGGCCGCACAGGAGTTGAAGCAAAACTGTTGCCGTGAGTAGCAAAACCAACCGAAAAAGGAAGCAAAAGGATGATATATTCCTTTGCTAATCCCTACATGGTATTCTAAATATTCAGTAAACTTTTCTATGGCTTAATTATGCTTCCCAGGCCCCGGTTGTTCAAACGTTCCCGGCATAGTAAAGCGAACGTTCGAAAATCGAACTCAATCGAACTCAATCCGTGGATTGAGTTCGATTGAGTTCGGCAATCGAACGAAATCGAACACCACACTTTCAGTGAGTTCGATTTCCGAACAAATCGAATTCAATCGAACAAATCGAACTCAATCGAACTCAATCCGTCTGATTTTGTTCGATTGAGTTCGGAAACGAACACAATTAAATGGATTTTGTTCGATTGGCTCTGGTGAACCTATACAAAGCAAGCCCTTCAAAGCAAGTTTTTCTTCCGCTTTTTTTACTATTTATTCAATAACACAAACCCCATTTATAAACTGTCCACGGCAGTTAAGAGAACAGAACAGAACAAAACAAAGCTATCATTCGAAAATGTATTTCGAAAATGTCGCCATCCTTAACGTCAAAGCGGCATTCCTGGTAGCCTTTGACTATACATTTCAAGCTTACGATCCACAACTCATCTGAAGCCATTTCTGCGGAATTTCTTCGTTTACGAAAAACACTTGCGCTACACTCAGGGCTGAAGCAACTCGAGCTTCTAAGATCTGGTAATGGTTTTCCACGTCTGTTTTGCATAAATCACGAGTTCGAAAATCGAACGTTCGATTGGGTTCAATTGATTTTTTTTCTTTTGGGTGAGTTCGATTTCGTTCGATTGCCGAACTCAATCGAACTCAATCCACCGATTGAGTTCGATTGAGTTCGATTGAAATTATTTAGTTCGATTGGGTTCGATTTACTATGCCGGGAACGTTGGATAACGCTATCCACCGGATAAATCTCTAACCAGCGGATAAGTATTGGAGAAGCTAATTGCCCTATCCACTGGATAGATATTTATCTGGTAGATAGCGCTATCCAGCCTTTGAACAACTAGGCCCAGATGGGTTTATCGATCAATGGAGCGAGTTTTGCATTTCATTTTGGTTTGCTTTGACACTGAGTGAGAACAATCTGAAACACTAAGCTCACTGGGTAACACTATTAAGGCTGACCAGTTTTGGGCCCATATAGCAAATAATCGGAAGGATTATGAGTTTGGCGCATGGCCAGAAATTCCGGACATTTGAGCCCACGCAGTAGCACGCGGTTTCGTTCTCAACAGTAGAAAAATGTAAACAGGATGGCGGCTTATGGCGTTCCGTTGCGGACAAAATATCCAAATAATAAAATATCAAGTCAAAAACAAAAATATGTAATCAAAAATAAAATTTCAGTCCAAATGTGTAAAATATCAATTCGAAAAGTTTAAATAATTGATTTAAAACTATATTTATTGAAACGACACGTCCTACAAAAATATTTCGTCGAAAAAAAAATTCGAAGTCGAGAAAATGGGGGAGAACGCTGACCAGTTGTCATATCAGTTTGTTGATTCATAAATACGGATATGTTGAGAAATGGCGGCACGATGGCTGCCTAACGCTGGAGAGTTTTTCTTCTCCCTTGCTAGTCTTATGGAAAACACTGATAGACAGCTTAGTTCAGCCTCCCATGACACCTCTGAATTTTTGCTTCGGCGCCTGGATGAGTATGAAAGAACGCTCTCAACTTCAAAGTCAAGAGTCAAGAAAGCTATGGGAGTCTACCTGCTCTGCAAAATGTTGTGGCAGACCTTGCGTACCCTTGCGATCGTGTGTCCTTTCGTCGATTGCATTTCGAGCAGCGACAATTTATAGCTTGGGATGACAACTATAGTTTAAGAGAAAGTGGGCATATAGGAATGTGCGCTCTCTTGAAAATGAACACTCGCTGACCGAGTCACCCGGCCGACCAAGGCTTACGATCAGTCGCGAGCAGTTAAATGCTCTACACGGGGACTGTGGCTTGCGCTGGAGCGATATTTCCATAATTTTCGGTGTATCTGCCAGAACACTGCGTCGTAGAAGACATGAATCCAGCGCTTGCTTGTCAGTTGGGCTTATTCGAAGGGATGTGTGAAAGTCAAACGTCGCTTGTCACGCCTTGCTAACATTGTCACGAACATCTGTCGACTCATGACTAAGACAGTACAACAGTAGAAATGATGGATAAATCCTACAAAACCGGTTGCATAGATCACTGATCTTTGACAGTTTAAATTGACTGAAGTTCTTCGATCTTGCAATTTTTATCGGACTGCCGGTCATAGTGTTTTTGACATCTTGGCCAGCAGTTAACCTGAAAAAAATCCTAACTGTCACGAAATACGATTCGTCCAATAAGTCCAGCATAAAGCAAGCGCTGGACCTAGATCTAAAAATCATTTCAGGATCGCTTGACTTTTCCTAATCGACATACGATGGTTTGGATTCTTTGATTCGACAATTTTTAGAAAAATCTGGGACTGCCGGTCATTTTGTGTTTTTACAACCTTGACCGGCTGCCGGCCATTTAGACACTTTGTTTTCTTTAATATTTCTGCCAATATTCGCTGCACAGTGTAATGATGAAGTTGAATAGCTAAGTTGTGTAAATTCTCTCCCTTCCACTCGCATCCCCAGTTCATGTCTTCTACGAAGCAGTGTACACCTAACATTCTGGAAATATCGCTCCAGCGCAAGCCGCAGTCCCCGTGTAGAGCATTTACTGCTCGCGACTGATTGCAAGCCTTGGTCGGCCAGGTGACTCTGTCGGCGAGTGTTCATTTTCAAGAGAGCGCACATTCCTATGCCCTCTTTGTCATCCCAAGCTATAAATTGTCGCTGCTCGAAATGCGATCGACGAAAGGACACACGATCGCAAAGGTACGCAAGGTCTGCCACAACATTTTGCAGAGCAGGTAGACTCCCATAGCTTTCCTGACTCTTGACTTTGAAGTTGAGAGCGTTCTTTCATACTCATCCAGGCGCCGAAGCAAAAATTCAGAGGTGTCATGGGAGGCTGAACTAAGCTGTCTATCAGTGTTTTCCATAAGACTAGCAAGGGAGAAGAAAAACTCTCCAGTGTTAGGCAGCCATCGTGCCGCCTTTTCTCAACATATCCGTATTTATGAATCAACAAACTGATATGACAACTGGTCAGCGTTCTCCCCCATTTTCTCGACTTCGAATTTTTTTTTTCGACTCATCGAATTTTTTTTCGACGAACTATTTTTGTAGGACGTGTCGTTTCAATAAATATAGTTTTAAATCAATTATTTGAACTTTTCGAATTGATATTTTACACATTTGGACTGATATTTTATTTTTGACTTGATAATTATTATTTGGATATTTTGTCCGCAACGGAACGCCATAGCGGCTCCTTGCCAGTGGATTACGCACAGCTTAATTCTTTTTTTTTTCTTCAGTGGTTTAGTTTTACACAATACTTCGTGCCTCATAAGATACTGAGCAATTCGATGTACCTGCAGCCTATCTGTTGTAGTAAGCTCGTATGAACTTCACAGAGAATCGTATCCGATGTGTACGGTCAAAATATGTTCCGAAGAAACTCTTTGTTGGCGAACATATTTCAAATATGATCACAGTTGACAAAATAGCATTCTTAAACTTCTCAATTTCAATGAAATCTAAGTTTCCGATATTTTTTTAACCAAAACAAAACCGATCGATCAGGTCTATTGAGCGTAATAAATTTTAGTATTTCCCGCGTCCATAGGAATGTTTGCTGGCCAAAAGTATCGTCCTTTCAACTTGTATCCCACCATTCTCTACAGCATTAGAAAGATTGTTTTTCAATGAAAATTTTGATACCAGACATGGCGGAGTTTGCTGCAAAATGCAAGTTTGTCGCCCAAGAATACAGCACATGGTTCTCGGATAAACACCCGATTATGTTGTCCGATTATGTTGTCCGCTACGGCGCATCAAAATCTGGTTCGGCTGGCAAAATTGGCTTTCAAGCCTCTGAAATACAGAGCGTTGTATGAGCCAAGCTTCGAAAATAAACATCGATAAAAAGCAGGGCGAGTAACATTTGTCGGTGAAAGCAACTTAGTCAGAATAGCAGAGGAAACTTTCAAGATTTCGACCGGATTGCGGCACTTGTTCCAGGTAAGCCAGAACTTGATCTATTTTAGTTTGTTTTATTTCTGCCATACGTTTCCTTAGAGAGTTTGGCGGCCATATTGCCAAGTAAACCCGCGCGTGCGCCGTTGGGTTGTCCAGAATTTGTGGCCATGGAGGGGAGTGGACGGGTGACTGGGACAAATATTTGGTTAGGGCTTGCCTTTGGAAGAGAGGGAGGATAAATCAGAAACAAATGTACCCCCAAACAAAACAAAGCGGAGGAGTAGTTAAAGTTCCCCATGAAAATGTGCTTGATCGCTTAGCAATTCATCTTCTGCAATGATCAAGGGGATTTATGTTTCAATAAAAATATTACCCTTTTTCCTGTAGTAACGTCAAATTTCTCTATCTTGACGTTTGTCAGGGCATTTGAGAGAGTGGCAGTCATCACAGAGCAGACGGTGACACCGATAATTATCCAAACCACGGCAAATGATCTTGCCAGAGAAGACTTCGGAGCTTTATCACCGTATCTGTATAGGCAGATATAGGCAGATATAGAAAGAAAAATTTGAAGCCACGCACGCGCATTAGCATTGACGAGCAGTTGTTGATTTATCATGACAACTATGGGAAAGAAATCAAATCTTCTAGGTATCTAAGGATTACAGAAAGAACTGACAGCATTACACTATGGAAAAGAGTGTCTGATCTCTTCTTCCACCTCTTCATCTAACACGACTATCAAAACATGGGGTTTGGGGTTAATGATCATTAGTCGATACGATGAACAGTGTAATGTAAACCTCGTGTTTTGATTGGTGTAGAGAAGTTATGTGATTAAAGTATAGATGCACGAATGGCGTCATATCTCAAAGAAAGTAGAACAGAAACAATGAATAAACAGATTCCATTCGTCTCTGCGTGTGTGCTCTAATAACGTGCGATTATTCCAATTTGATTAACATGGAAAATGCTAGCGTACTGTCCAAGATAAAAAGTACTTTGAACGGCGATTAAGTGAGAAAAAGAAAGAAAAACCTGCCATCATGCGCTCGCTTTCTCGAGAAAACTTAAAATTTGATCATTTCAGGTTGACGCTTGTTTTGCAGAGGACGGTAAAGAAATGCACCACGTCACAATGTAAAACGCACGTCCAGAGCGATTGTTTTTGGTGGCGGCGTTCTCGTTGACGTTGCTGTCCTCGTTGCTTAATCTCCCTATTAGTGTACGCATGCACTGCCAAATGGAATCATGCATTCAGTTAAATATAGGTTGAGCATTCAGCGTTTCATCTGAGAGCGCAAAGTACGCAAATTGCTGCAAATGCCTGTACAAGTATAAGTAAAGCTATATCGAAGGACTTTGCTGACTGATCTCGTTTCAACCGTACTTGTTTCGTGCGTTCGTCACTTCCTTGCGTGCCAATTTTGTCCAGGATTGGTCATTCTAGACCAATATTGAGTAACCAAGATCAGTTTGAGAACACGCATCTTATTGACCTCCGGTTATTGTACCAGCCAATCAGATTTTGTCCAAATTCAGGACGAAGACACAAAGTCCTATGAGACTTTGTATTAGGCCCAATTGTAGCGAGCGCCGACGCGATAGAGGAGGGCATAAGAAGCTATAAGAACGATGCCACAATTGGGCCTGATCGCAGGTTATAATAATAGCTATTAATAAAGCCCACTTTCAAATTCACCGCAAATCGTCTTGTTCCCCATTTGCATTGACAAGGATACTTTGACTTACCCTACAGTTGTTATGGTTACGAAAGCCCACCAAAATCCTTCAAGAGCCCCACTGCCAAATGGACGAGGAAACTGCTCTGAATTATGTGATGAGTCCTACGTCAGATAACAGAAAAAAAAAATAAATCTGGAGCATTTGAAGTAGTCTTACACTGTCTTTGGTTGAATTGACATTGACGCAACAACTTAATGCAAAAACACAAAAAGCGATATATTTTCTTTTGTTCAAATGTGGTGTCATGTTTTCAGTGTTCATGCGAAGTAGGCACGGCACGTGTTTAAATCAAGGAGGCCCAATATTTAACCTTTTAAATCCATAGCTTTGGCACATATTAGGGGCAATTTAGTCCTCACTCTAATTAATCAATGTCCTTCCACTTGTACTTCTAGTTAAAATGAGGTTTAGTAAAACATTTAAAAATAAACATTAGCGATCAGTAAAATCGAACGACGAACTTGACAATGATGACATGAAGTCATCGAAAAGACGTTTGGTTTTACTATCGCTAGTGTTTAGGCAAAATGTAATGATATTGCATATAGTTTAGAGCAAAATTTGATTCTTAAGAATCAAGTAAACAAAAAGATTTTTTGTGTTTCTTAACCTCACAGCTTCTAAAGATGACTCTACAAAGTTAATGCTACAATCTTGTCTTACAGTACTTTGCCAGCTCCTTTCACTTCCGTGCAATGTTTGGCTGCGGACGGCCTTAAACAGGTCGTAGTAGCATTGACACCAATGGTACACCTTTACTCACCAATGCCCACATGAATACACCTGCTACAGACGACATCAGAAACGCTACTAACACTACGGGCCATGTCCCTAAGATGGCGTCGAACAGCAGCTTCCACTCTTTGATAGGAGATTGAAAATGTCTTCGAATGAGCACAACACCCGGTGAATCCAAAATCTTGACGTAAGGCAAGCTTCCTCCATATTTCATTTCATCAGTGTGAACGGGTATTATCATATCAGCCGAGCCATAAGAAATATCGCGTTGAAGAGCTCTGAGATCGGATGCACGTTTAAGGTAACGAATTTTCGGGATAACTCGCGAATTTCTCTTGCAACAAATGCCTATCGCACGAGTGACGATTTCATGAAATATGCCTTTCATGAGCTGTGCATCTTTTTCAGATTTGTTCCTCGCTATTTCGCTGCTGACATCCCCAGCGTATACAAAGGGCGGTGCTTGTAGCCACGAAATTTTAACTTCTTCAGGGCATTTAGATATATACACCAGGCAGTCATCAATTATGGGTTCTTCTGTTCGAGTGTTTGCACTAGTAATTTGTGTCACGGTCGATTCGGTTGTTCGGTTTGTTTCTCTAAGGTTCGCCTTTTCCGTGACATTAGATTTTGGTAAGGTTTTGTTCAAATTGTGTTCGTCGAGCGATCTCCTCCTAATTAATTCGTCACAACTTGGTGCTTCAGTAGTTGGTGGAACTTCTTCCTCGAGGTTAAGATCCAAATACAAATCCAACTGTCCTTCAACTTTGTAGTGCTGCTGCAGACAAAGTAAAAGGCATAAGCAAAATGCAGAGCAAAACATGGCTTATGCTATCGATCCGTTTGTGGTCGTGTTCGATTCCCTTCACTCAAATCAACTGGCGCTGTCAGAGAGCACTAATTACAGTGACTTCTGCTTGGTTGTTGTACCGATAAACGCAAAAATGTCAAATGATGCCATTTTGACGAGAAAACAAAGCTCTTGAAAATTGGTCGCAGAAGCTATTTTTTAATGGTGAAAAGAATATTAATACTATTTTGAAACGCTTCGCCTTGGGGGCTTATCTAATAGGTATATAGCCATACACATTTCGTTTAGTTGAAATTCATTTACTGTACTTCTATGGAATCCGAAGAAACGTTTAACTTCTACGATCTCTTACTTAAAATGATAAGTAGATTTTTTTTTATTCCTACTGATAATGATCCGCTTAGGCGAAACTGGGTGCGAAAACCCGAGGCAACTTCAAAACATTGATTTTTCTTTTTCCGGCGCGGGCAAACAATCATTCTTTTTGTTTATTAATCTCTCAGAATTTCACAGTGATCAAGAAATCTTGTCCATATACGCCTTTAAGTCCTTTTAAGATTTAAAAATTTAAAATACTCCTTGTTGATAGCTCTCTGTTACTAAAAAAATGTTTCGCAAAGCTAAAGGTTCGTGACGATAGTTCATAATTGTGATGGTTATTGAATACCACATGATAACCATCTAACCATTGATAGCTATCAACAGCTGCGTTTTCAGTTTAATTTACATAGCATTCAAGTATACTGATGCAAGGGACAAAGTTTTGAGAATCGGTCTAATGGTAGGAGAGCGAATAAAATAAATGGCAAAGA
The DNA here is from genome assembly GCA_948470475.1 of Galaxea fascicularis. NCBI lineage: Eukaryota > Metazoa > Cnidaria > Anthozoa > Scleractinia > Euphylliidae > Galaxea > Galaxea fascicularis. Next base: position 5,170,508 of record OX419337.1, on the reverse strand, counting down.
CAATACCTGATAGCGATGTGGTGAAGGCAGAACCCGTCAATTTATCGGTAAATTGATGACTTCGTTTAGGCACGCAAAAGCCGTTCACTTATTCTGGTTGCTCTTGTCGCGTATCAGGAACAAGTGAACAAGGTATGTAATGGCTATAGGTTCTTCTGGAATATAAATCAAAGAAGTAGGCTCATCCGACTTCGCACAGGTTCCATAAGCATCGCAACAGCCAGTAATGGGTTTAATTCAACGTTCTACTAGAATTTTATAAGTTGAACTTTCTGAAATCATAGTCCAACGGATACGCTTACAGCTGTATGAACAAAGATAAGGGTGTGATAATGACGATGACGAAGACGACGATTGAAGATGATGATGATGATAATAGTTATAGCGATAGTTATAGTGATAGTGATAACGTGACGGTAAATGCCTACTAAGATACAAAATAAGAGTTAACTTGTCAGTTGGTTCACAAAGCAATTACAAGAGCACATTTGGAATGATTAAACAATTGATGGCCTGATTTATCACAATAATTTTGCAAACGTTCCGTGACATACTATTGCTGGTTTGCATGAAGCGTCATGGCGGCCATGTTGGCCATGTTGATGGTAAAAAAAACAAAACAACAACAACAACAACAATCTGTCTCTCCGACGTGAACTTAACTTTATTATTATGCAAATTTGTACTCTATTGACCACCAACATAGCCACCTTGTCACGTGGTTGAAAACCAAGTTAGGGATCGTTTTCAGTGGGATTAATCATTCCTCACAACCGAATACAAATTAAACTTGGATGAAATTTGCATACCTGATTCCCCAACCACATCAGTGCCATCAGTATCCTCGTGGTCAAAATATAATCAAAACAGAGGGAGTATAACAAAAGACGGGGACATTCCTTGTTCTTCATCTCATTGTTACTTGAATTTTCTCTCGTTTCTGCAAAAGCGAAAAAAATAAGCAAAACAGAAATCTCTACTTACGTAAGAAGTTGCAACACCTGAGTCAACCCTTCCGAGAAAAACCTGTAAGGAAGACGGTGATGTTCGTCAACAAGTGTGCGCATACGACAAGTCTGATAGAGCCTGGTAACAACTCTGACTTCTTTGTTAGTTAAGTTTGTCTGCGGCCGCTGACCAAGGCTAAAGTGACGCTGATGGCAAGCGAAAATGCAGCTATTGAACTGGGGCGTTACAATAGGTTGCAAAAATACCTAAGACACTGCACACCATTTAGCCTTTAAATGACGATTCCATGATTTTCCGCTTTCCCTCCCCCTCCCCCTCTTATCAAAATTGCAAACAGTGCAACATGCTCGAAACTTTAAGGAACAACTTTGAAAGGGGGAGAGGGAGGGGCTGTGTGTTGTATCTCACAGACTTCTTTGCAGCAGCGTTCGTTTTAGGGAAAGATGTATTTGATTGCGAATGTCTGAACAATTTTGAAACTGGTTGTCTCAGTGCTATTACATTGTATGGTCACTTTATTTGTTTGGGAATCTGTGCGACAGTTATTGTGCTATTTGCATTCAATGAGGTTAAAACAAATAGGGTTTCATTGTCTTACATCACGTGGATTAAAAATGGTCAGCGGATATAATTCATTTTGTATTGTTTTTCGTATGACGTGTAATCGGAGCGCAGTACATTCCTTTTACGGAGCAAGCCCCAAAACACTCTTGAGTTTCAATATAAACTAGTGATATAACTCATTTTTTTCTCTTACGGTTTGTAAGGCCCTGTTTACAAGCAGGTAGGGTAACCCTGATGCTAGGGTTACCCTAGCAGAAGGGTTACCCTAACGCTCCCACATTTCTTCCTTCTTTCATCGACGTGTTTACAAGGCAGCTAGCCAAGGGTTACCCTAGCGCCAGGGTAACCCTAGCTGCCTTGTAAACGCTCTGCTAGGGATAACTCGTTTACCCGGGACAACTTTTTAATTGTTTCCAGACCCTTTGAATGTTGACAACAAACGGCCAAACATGGCGCACCGAGTACAACGTGACGTTCAAGGCGTTGTTAACTTTCTTTTCTCTCAGAAAGAGAAAACATTTCTAATGCAAGGTAGGTAAGCATCCTTCCTTGGAATAAATTTCTCCACCACTGATCTGTACAGCCACGTTTTATTCGTAAACGTCTTCGTCCAATCACTCTCCCTTTTCACATGTTCATTCGAGCGAGTGATGTATCATTCCAGGGTCGCGTTTAACATTGCAACTTGTTGTCGTTGTCTAGAAATAAGGAGCGAACATAACAGCATTCCATAACACTTGAAAAACAGCAATAACAGGCTGCACCAATAGGAGAATCGAAGTTCTTAGCAGAACTCCTCTCTTGTCGGTCATTTTGTTTGCGATTAAGTTGTCCCGCGTGGTAGGGCAACCTATCTTTGACCCGCCTGCTAGGGTAACCCTAGCACTAGGTTTATCCTCCCTGCTTGTAAACTGGGCCTAAGGACGTGACGTTATTTACTCTGAATCTCCGCCAGGCAAGTACATTTACCTACCCAAATGACGCAAAAACCGACACTAGATTGAGGAGATAAACTGTTGTTGATGTACGTGAATTAATGTGATCACGTGCCATTAAATCCAGCTGCTTAGAAATCAGAGGCAGAATACATAAAATGAAATCCCAAAGTGCTGTCAATGCTTTGCATCGTTTATGTTAGTTACTCTGATTAATAAGATTGTTACTAATTTCCACAAACAACTGTTATGAAATTCAACGGTCTGCCATTTCGAATCACTAAAATTACATAAGATATTATATATCTTACTCTTGTGATGGAAGACCGTGCTAAAAATGGTAGAATGTCGAACAGAAAATCAAAGGCAATGCATTTTACACTTATATCCTTTTACCACTGTTCTCGTTTGGCATTTATCACTATTTAGGATTGGAAAGAAATGACAGTACTCCAAGTATTTTTCACCTGAAGCCATTTGCCCAAAAAGTAACGCAGTCGCGGCATGTTACATAACCAAATAGCATGCCAACTGTTCTTGCGTTACAAAAGAGACGAAATATGTGTGTTACTTTACCACACTATTGTCCGCTGATATTATTTGTCTAGTAATTTTACGGGGCGACCATTATTGTCGGCTATCATGATCAAATGCAATCAAATGCAAGCCACCGAGGCTAGGAGCACATTTTCCGATGTCCATGCCTTATTTGTGGATTTTCGTAAAGCGTTTGACCTCGTAGATCACGCTATTTCACTAGAGAACCTAGCTACCATGAACATCTCTCACAGTTTCTGGAAATGGGTCCAAAGTTATCTTTTTGGGAGGACCCTGTCAAGCTACCAGGGGGGGGGGGGGGAGGGGAGGGGGTGTATCTAGAATAGAGGAGGTAATTGCTGGAGTTCCTCAGGGCGGAGTTATCTCACCGACACTGTTCAATGTGTTTGTCAACGACATTGATCGATGACTGTTGTCCCCCGCGAATTACGATTAGCACCTGTAAGTACGCTGATGATTGCACCCAGTATGCAAAGAGACCATGGTAATTTGGTGACGTGGGCTGACCGGAAATTAACGCTAAAAAGACCAAACGACTCAGCAGTCTCAAGCCCGTAGTCTTATTAGTATCGGAAACGAGGTGTTTAAACTACTGGGAGTACACGTTTAGAGGCACTTAAAATGGAACGCACATATCGATGATATTGTTGCCAGAGCAAACAAGCAGTTCTCCTTTCTGCGTGTGTGTCTCAAAGCCAACCTGCCTACCGAATTGGGATTAACTACGTACATCACCAAGATAAGCCCACTTCTGCAATACGCTTCCCCCATTTAGGGTTATCTTCCTACGTATTTGGCTGACGACTTGCAAACGACATCCTTGGCCTGTCTAGAGGTGCTATAGAGCCTCTTGATGTAAGAAGGGACAGACATACAGTGCAGGCTTTTAAAAGTATTTTAGAGGTAGATGATCACCCATGCAAGAGGTTCATTAACAAAGTAACGCACCCGTGCGTATTCCCTTCGAGTTCAACGTGTAGAAGTGCCTGTTCCGCGCACCAACACAATTAGAGACTCGTTCATTCAATGCGGGGCAAAACTTCAAAAAGTAGAATACAGTTATGAATTGAGTTATTAACTCATTCATTAAGTCTTGGACAAGATTTCACAATGCAGAATACTTTAGATACTTCATTACTTTTAATTGTAAATTTGATGTTTCTTATAGCCAAGATCAGATAATAAAGTTATCACTAAAGTTATTATTATTGGCATTGGCGCGATAGGACAGTGCTAGTTTTGTCAATAATTTCACCCCACATTGAGTGTGGCACGTAGTGTGCTTTCTACTCGTAGTGTTAACTCTTGAAATGTCTCACACCTGTCATATCTAACAAACGCTTAAGGTTAGTCGTCTATGTTTGAGCTATAAAAGACTTCGTTGCACAAACAAAAGCAAACAATACACTCCGTTCTGTTACGTCACTAACTGCAAGTTCGGAAAATTCGACGAATTCGAATTTAGTTTTTTGCGTACTCTCTGACGAACTACAACGTCAAAATGTCTAAAACTATAATAAGGAAATATAGTTCTTCAAAATTAATTCCACAGCTACATTCTTGCAACCTTCATACTAGAGAAAACAAAGTTCGCTTTTATACCTTAATTAGACAACTGGTTGCAAAAATACTTGACTGCACATCATTTAGCCTTTAATGATGTTTCCATGACCTTCCGCTTTCCCTCCCCCCCCCCCTCCCCCCGCCGCCTCTTATCAAAGTTGCTAACAGTGCAACACCATGCTCGAAATTTTGAGGAACTACTTTGAAAGGGGAAGAGGGAGGGGCTGTGTGTTGGGTGTATCTTACAGATTTTTAGCAGCAGCGTTTTAGAGAAAGAAAATATGTTTTTGATTGCGAATGTTTCGCCCATTTTGCAACTGGTTTGCAACTGGTTTGCAACGTGTTATGCATTTGACAGAAGAACAAGTTAAAGAGTGGAAATCCCCTTTGAAAATCGTAATTCACCACTCTTTAGGGAACACCGTTTTTAATTATCAAAATCAACACATTCGCTTAAGGACTTCTCGAACTCGGAATGGCAAGAACGTTTTGATTGTAAACCCACAGTTTTTCACAAAACAAGCAAATAAATGCTGTAGAGGTCCTTCAAACAATGGCACATCCGCAGTCAAAAATCATAACCTACTCATTCCTAGTTGTCAAGTAGAGTTTTATTCATTAAACAAAGTAAATGTTTTTTTTTTTGATTGCCATAATGAAAGAGTTGTGTCTTTTCACAGTCTAGCTGGGCACTTTGTTCAGTCCTTCTCAAGCTGACTAAGGTTGACATTGAGTTAGAACCGGAAAACCATTTTCCCGTTGACTCTTATTTCCTTGTCGAAAGTTTCTCCCATCCGTTTTAGGTTCCCTTGTGTGTATCCTTTACATTTACCTGTAAATTTCCCGAAGTTCAAATTTCCCTGATGGAAAGAGAAAGTGCTGCCTTTGTAATGTCATCTGCAAATGGTTAGACTCTCTAGTCTTCTCGGATACGGACGATGAACCGGAGGTCCCGTCTCAAGACACTGAACTCGTTCCTTAACGGAAAGAGTAACGGACGTAGTCCCCGGTGTGATGGTCTATAACTTATTTTGTTCTGGGGGTAGATGTGTTGATCCTACTATTCATTCTAATACGATTGTAAACTGCGTGCTGCAAATTGCGCCTATAAAAAGCAGTGTGGCAAAGTCCCCCATAAAGTGTTGTAAAACCCTTTGAGCCTCATTATTATTATTATTATTGTTATTATTATTATTATTATTATTATTATTATTATTATTATTATTACTGCTACAGAATACGTTCTGTACGACAAGTAAAAGGGGAATTCACAGGGTGATTGAAATTTCCTCGCACAAAATTGAAATAAATAGTTTTGGTAGCACCGCTTGGAAACGTTACTTAATTATCATTAATGGAAGTTTAAAACAAGTAGCAGCGGCGGCAGTAGTAATGGTGATGGTGGTGGTAGTAGTAGTAGTGGTAATGGTAGTAGTGGTGGCAGGCGCGGATCCAGGATTTTGAAATGGGGGGGGTGAATTTTTGTAATAATGTAATAGAACCAAAGCCTGGTTGAGGTGTTTGAAGTCTGTGCATCAGCATGATTGACAAATTGTCAGAAATAAAAGGGGGGGGGGGGTGAAAATTCACCCATTTCACCTCCCCTGGATCCGCGCCTGGGTGGTAGTGGTAGTGGTCGTGGTAGTGGTCGTGGTCGTGGTCGTGGTGGTGGTAGTAGTGGTGGTAGTGGTAGTGGTAGTGGTAGTGGTAGTGGTAGTGGTAGTGGTAGTGGTCATAGTAGTAGTAGTGGTAGAACTAATGTTAGTGGTGGTGGTAGTAGAGTAAGAAAAGAAGTGGTAATAGGGGTAGTAGTAGTAGTGGTATTATCAGTCTTATATCCTGGAAACAAAAGTACGACAGAATTCAAACTGTTCCATTTTAAACCCCATTTATTCATCCAGAAAATGTTCTTTTTATTTTCTCCTTTTTCAATGAATTGCTTAAAGCAATCTTATTGGTTGGCCATTTAGTTGCTACTATTTTGCGACTTTTAAGAACGCAACGGCTTTTTGGCCAGGTGCAGTTTTGAGTCCAGGTTTAGCACGGCCATCTTTTCTCAGCGCCAGATACCAGCCCACACTGGACCTGGATACAAATGAAGTCGGGTACCCATTCCTATCCGTCTGCTTTTCTATAAACACACAATCCTCGATCAAGGTACTCTGTTGAAAGATGGCAATTTCTGTTAAATATCAGTAATTATGCAGTTTGGGAATTGAACTCTTACGTGGAAACAAATCGAAGCCAGCGCTTCATTCAAAATATTTGTTCTCGAATAATTAATGACGTTTTACCGTGCAAGGCCGGCTCGATCCTGCAAGTCTGAGCGTGAGGCAGTGAGGTGTGACCTTTCTTACGAAAGCTTCTGGAGGCTATTTCCCCGCGGCGGGTGTTTGATTTTTTGAAGTGAATGATCATGAGAACTTTGAGGGTCACCAATGATAATAATGCAACGGTGCTGATATCTGAACATGCGTACTGGTATACTCACGTAAGTCAAGAGATTTCCAACGTTGTCCATTCCAACATACTTTTTAGACACTGTTCCTCGGATTGAAATTCCCTCTTGAGCAACTGAGTTCATCTCCAAGATTGCTAAAAGTGCCGGAATCATGCTAGAGAATTATAACCTTGAAAACAAATCTTTTCATATCAACTGGTCATCTGTAACTAGTTTTTCGGTTTAACCTATTTGACACCTTTGTGACGATCTCAAAACATACTCAGTTCAGTGTTCGATAATTTTACTTGGTTTACCATCAAAGGCGTTTGTTGTCACGTTTCCTTTTCTATGAACGTTTTTTCATTACCTCACCACGGCTTTGTCCCTGACACTACGGGAGGAAAGTGACGGGAAGCAGAGGAAGAAGAATTGGGTCGATCAACCTAAGAGGTATGACGCCAGAGACTTACAGTTGAGGTAAAACATTTCGTTTTCCTTCATGGTTTCACAGCTAATAAGTCAATTTTGTAATTACTTTTTACATATTTAAAGAAATTTTATAAATTGTTGTAGTTACTGGTAAAGGTTTCATTTGTTTGGCTTCTCCTCAACGAGGATGATGTTTCTTTCGAAATGTTGTTTATGTTGAAACTGAAATTCAAGGTATCAAAACATTCGAAAAGTGAACTGACAAACTCGTTGGAAGATTGGAATACGCAAAAGAAACTAACATTCTACATAAATCTGCGACGCCAGTCGTTAAATTGTTGAAATGTTATAAAACGACAAGTAGAAGCATTTGTACAAAATCTGATGATTACAGATCCCAAATTCTCAAAATTTAAAATCAAATTTCAGCTCAACATTTAAGTAAATCTGTTCCCTTAATAAACTGACTGCATGTTATTTGATCAAGTTCTTTGGTGCACGGACTCAAAAATAGTCAATCTCGGTTGGCATACGTAGCCGAATTCTTTCCTGGATGCGCTGCCTATAAAATTTTTGAACTCACTGTATTCATCGTTCTCATCCTTGATTCCCTCCACACAGTCGTCAGTGACTCGAATATAATAACCATGTCAGCATTTCAAGCGGATGAGATCCTGGATACGATGGGAGGATTCTGCTTTCAATCCATCCATAGTAAGTCGTCCAAACGCCCTCAAAACTTTGAATAGTACATGACTCGAAAAAAAATTAAATTGACTGCGTACTTCTGTCTTCAACGGACAACCATCAAGCTTGCCGGGAAAGGGTGCAGAGCACCTCTTACGTCATAGACTGTACAAGTGCAATCACGTGACCCATCGTGGTTTTTTAAATTTACAGACCAGTGGTCACTTCTGCCTAAAGCAATGAAAGGACGAGCACGTGCGCAATCTCTGTCAAATTTTCATGAGTAAAACAAAACAATAACGTCTTACAGTTTCAAACCACTTTCACAAAACCTACTTTTCTTAGGCGGAAAAAACTAATCAAACTGTGGTCCTTTTTCATGAGTGAAACAAAACTCTCAGTATTCAATTGTCCATATAATAGGTAATATTTTTTTTGATTTTCAGTCACTTTGACAGCAAAGACACCGCGTCCAGTTTGACTCTTATAATCGGTAAATAACTGTCAAATACGGGATATGTTCGTTTCACTAATATAATTAAAATCAAATTGCTCCAGTCTTTGTTCTAGTATTAGATCGATCACACGATAAGAAAAGCTAATGGAATATCTCAATGGGCATCCGTGGCGGGTTGTAAGAACTAGAAATTCGAGTTATCGGGGTAAATGTTGACCAAGAGAAACGAAATTTAGTTCGAGTTAGAAGGGTTTTCGAGTTATCCGAGCTCTAGATAACCGAGTAAAAATGACTGAAAAGTTTGATCAAATCCAAGAAAATTGAGACTTGCTTCGAGTTAGCCTGCGAACACAGACGTATTTCCGGTTGTCGCTTCCCTCCGATGTGAAAAGCGTCTGCGCTCGCTAAGTTCGATTTGGCGGGGAACTTCGGGTTATCCGAATTCGAGTTACCGGGGTTCTACCGTATGACATGATTCTTAGGCTTTAAGCCCTGCTATCGGCATGTATATCGTCCTTACTAGTTCTCATGGCACCAGTTAGGAGATTTAGCTTAATCATGAAAACATTACTTCTTTAATGATCACTTTCTTTATTCTTATCACCTGTGTGCTTCATACAGCAGTAATCTTACAAGGGGAAATAAGATAAACACTGTTAGGCCTTAAAGAGTTAACAGGACAAAAAAACATTTTATAAGCCTTTGATATGGCGGATTCAGTAAAACAAACAATTGAATAACAAGATGACTATCATCCTCAAATTGTTCCTGGGAGGAACTCCACTGCCCTTTGACTTGGCGCCGTTTTGGGTCCAGGCTTTGCTCTACCATCGTTTGTCAGTGCTAGATACCAACCAGTATGAGGTCTGGACTCGAATGAGCTGTAACCATTTAGGTTGTGATGTTCCTTAAAAACACAATCCTCGGCTAACGAATTCTGTTGAAAAATGGTAAAGATTTCAGTGGGATGCGCCTGCCAGAGGATTTGGAGTAAAGAGAAATATCCACTAGAAAGAAAATTTAATTGTTAAGTCTGTGACGTGTGAATAAAATCTTTTAATACGGAGGGGGTAAGGGAGTGAAAACATCCCCTGTCCACGTTGCTGTGGCCTCCTACGCAGACGCTCTTTTGGCTCGTCACCCAATCTTTCCTCCCAAACGAACGATTGCTTCGCGGAGAGGCGACTTCCGTCCACCTTTGTTTTAAACGAACTAATCGGCGTTGAACTATTTTGTTCAACTATTTGTTTTGTTGGATATAATATCCAATGGTAAATCGTGTAAGAAAAGATGTTGTCATCTGCGGTTCGTTGTGGAGGAAAGATTGCGTGACGAGCACAAGAATATCTGCGTAGGAGGCTACGTTGCGGCAGATGCCGGTTTGTTCTTCTCATCGATCCGTTTTCCCCTCCCCTCTCCCGCTTATCCTACCCCTCGTCAGCCCTATGTTCCGGGATCCCACTCCTTGTTCCTTCCTGTCATTTTGATAGTGCTGTTACTTACATAAGTCAAGAGATTTCCATCACTGTCCATTCCAATGTATCTATTTGCTGATTCCCCTCGTAATACGATTTCCCCTGGACCAACTGATAACATTTCAAGAATGGCTGAAAAACAGTGAAACGCTTCCTCACTTGTGTGCAAACAAAAAGCATACAATTACTTTAGACAAGAAATTCTCCATTGTTTTCCTTTATTCAATGAAACTGCTTGTATCATTTGAAGCCAAAACCACTGGATCTGGGCAAATGGCGTTAATCACCTTATCAACCTGCGCAGTTTCTACGGAGATGGATTTTGATATAAGGTGGAGTTTAAGGATTTTCCTTATTTAATCTTGGGCATAATATTGCAGACCACTTGAATGCATGAGCAAGCACGCAATGACTACTCATTTGTCTTGAGAAGCTCGAGATAACAGAATGCCGCCGAAGCCCCACTGACAAATATCATTCACTTCGTATAAATAGTGAAAGTACTTTGCGGATTTGGAATTGCTATTGTTTGCATTTAATCCCTAGGACTTGGTCAAATCAAGAAGTAAGGAAAGAGACTTTTTTATGACAGATTATATAGCGTGCTTTCCTTTTTTTTTCCATGTGACACCAATCCCGTATTCAGCGCTTTATCGTGTAGGCGCGCTAACGCAAATGTTGAGAAACTTCAATTTTGGATAAAATTTTGATAATCGATAGCGTGTTGCGATGAAGATAGCCCTCAAATGTTGACTAAATTACGGAAAAATCAAGAATATTTCATATTCTACTAAAAGTGATGCCAATACAAATAGCAGATAAAGAGCTAAATTTTGCGCATGCGTATCTTAAGGCACCATCTGCTTGTAGGTCAAGAAATTCGGTGGACTTTGAATCTTTGAAAACGAAGCCGAGTTTGGTTGAATAGGATTGTTCGCCAATAATAAAGCTGTTATGAAAGAAACGTTTGATCTGTATCCAATCATTATTCGGCCAAAGAATCCATGCTTTCGACAGGCCTGGATTGGAAAAATTATTCAAAGTTATATGAATAAGCCAAGTTTGCTGATGATGTATATTTCAAACTAATTAACATTGGAAATCATATCTTAATTATTTATTATTATTATTTTTTTTTTTGCTGCGTACCTGCTAAAGGTGTCATTTGAATTATGAGTTTCATGCCTTGTTCGGCCCCACTAACTTTTGTGCTATAAACTGACTGCAAAGGATAAATTAAGGTTTTACAATAGCCCTTATTTACGATGTCAGCCATATTTACACGCGCACAGAGAATGATGGGATAATTGCTTGGTCACATGATCTTGGGGGGCAAACCACATTTTCAATGGCGTCCTAAGAGGACATTTTGACAAACAAGATGTCAATACAGCTGTTTTCTAAGTGGAAGGTGGATCAGTTTAAACCATGTCTCCAAAAAGAGGAGTTGTTTTGTTGGGGAGAAAAGCAGAGCTAGCTGAAAAGGCGTATTACGCGTGGAAGCTGAAACTCGAGGTCTCTAAAACTACACGAGAGGAAGAAGACGATGTGTCAGCGAGACGAAGGGAAAAGTTGACCATAGAATCGGGTCAGTTAATCTTCCTTTTCCCAACGGCCTTAAAGAAGGATGAGAAGAGGGCAGGCTTAACTTTCTCAACGTTTTGGAGGATGAGGTAGAAGCATGCAGCCGTCAGATATAAGCTTGGAATCCTATGTCATGGGTTTGCTAACACTGAAATGGTTGAAGCAAGCCTTCGTAAACTTAGTAATTTTGAAGCCTTTCCTGTTGATGAGCTGTGGCCATTTACCGTGTAATTTGTGATTATATTAGGACTTTGATGAAAGTGCAATTGTTTGCCCCCTGAGTGACCACGTGACCTTAATATTTTCCCGTCAACACCTAAGCGCCCGCAAAGATGGCTGACATCGTGAATAAGGGCTATTATAATGCCACACAGGGATGCGTCAGTTATTTGCAAAAAAAAAATCGACATTTTTTTTATGTGATATATGTTTGTCGAAATATGCAGCTTTAACCGTCCTGTTACTTACCACGTTCGTTTTCGCCAAATCAAAACACAGAGTTGTATTTCATAACAAATATTTCATACATCATACGGAAATAAAGCTCAATATCTCTACGCATGGTAATTGTCACACTTTAGACGCTTCTACAACCTAATTTAGAACTATATTCACGGGCCCTCCGGAAGGTACTACCAACATTCTGATGAAAAGCTGCAACTTTGCATTTCACAGTATAACAGACTCCGAGATTGTCACAGAAGTTAATCTCGAGCTAATTTCTTACAATCACATGGTCTCACTTATAATCTGATCAATGAGCTCCAACATAATAAGCGAAGTTAAGACCCTGCAAGAAGAGTTCGCTCAATTTCCTGGATTTGGTCGACAACCGCACATTTTAAAGTTAGCTCAGCTCCAGTCGAGACAGTGCACGATGCAAGTGATCTACCCACAACTTTAAATTGATTCGTCTCGCTCCAGGATTTCATCAACAGACTCCAAAGGTTACAACTGACTGTTTCGAATTCTACACACAAAGATTGCAAACAACTACACAGATACTCACTCAGAGGATCACTTGTTCCGTGTTCGCTTCCATCAACTGAATCTTCCGTCACTCGTAATACAAATCCTTGGCGGGAAATCAAGTAAGTTCTGCGTGCCACATTCGTTGTAATTTGTTGCTGCGAAGCCATGAATTTATTTGAGCTAGAGGCTTCTTGGAGCTTCTCTTCTCAGCCGTTTCAAGTTAAAAGCTTAAACTTTGGAAGTATGTCTTACAAAACAAGGTCGCCTCGAAGATTTGCATTGAACGACACCAGTGGTTAACACTAAATAAAATGCTCAAGTCGCACCATCTTAATTTATACGTCTGTAGGTCTGGGTATCAGGTTGACTGAATTAATGTCACCAACATCGCCGCCTGCATATTACAAGGGCACTTGACGGGCGATTTCATTAATTTGAGGTCCTTATTGCATAATAGCCTTCTTTTAGCCTTTTGTGAGCATAAACAGAATTTGATTGCATGACTTTGCATGCAATCTTGCAGACTAGTCATGCGAAAAAAAAAAAAAAAAAAGAAAGAAAGAAAAGAAAGTGGGCGTTTTTCATAACATTATTCAATCACCAGAATATGTTTTAACTTGTATAATTGTCCAAGAAATTGTTCGAAAAACAAACCGTGGTATATGTCATAGTGTAAATATTTTCATTATTAAGAAGGAAGACTGATTAAGCATTGTAATACTCAAGAGAACAAAGTATTTGTAAGTCAAAAAGACACCACGCATACCTTTTAAAGCAGCAATACTGGAAAGTTATGCAAAAGTGTTTTGAGAAATGAATAAATGGTCACGTTTAAAAATATTCTACCCATTCTGTTAGGATGAAAATTGTAAGTTTCGGCTCTTAAAATCTTTTGATCTCACTTTACACTCATTGCGAATATGCCACTCCGAGCAGGAGATAGGGTTTGTTACATGAAGGCCCAATTTAATAGCCTAGCAACCGCTATCCCCCAGTTGATCCCGGACGAACAGTTTATTCTTTATTTACTATACAACGTCCCTCTTGGTTTACTTTCAAGCATGCTTTTGATACTGGCCTTAAGTCACGAAGTAGGGCATAAAGTAAACTCCACTGGCTTATCTAGCTGACTTGAACTAAAAAAGAAGTAACTCAATATTTTGTTTTGCAAACGTACAAAAAGTGGAAATGGGTAAAATTGTGTTTCTATTCTCGTACAGTGTAAGGCTATCGAGGTCCTCGACGTCTCAATTCAGACAACATCGAGTTGATGATTCCGGCCAACGTCTAATTCCTTCGAATTCCCTCGAGGCGATTACATAATCTGGCTGTCTGCGAGAGTCTGTATTAAAGGGGGCGTTCCTATTAGTGATACAATTATATCGAAGATGATACAATATGATACAATGATATCAGGTCTTTCGCAGCATCCACGTGAACTTCACTCGCTCCAACAGACATGGTACCGGTCGTTATTTGTCGCATAGGGGAGCGAACGTTTTTTGGACGATCAGATGGTTTTAAAAAAGAAGAATTGAGGGGCATGGGATCAGTCGCTATTGAGAGACATTAAAGGGGAAACAGAGAATTTTAGGTGGCGCTGCACGAGATTGCAATAAAAGACATAAACCACGTTAAATGACTGCAGTTTGTTCCATTCTTTTTTGTTTGTGTTTTCGTTAATTTTTTTTTTTGGGGGGGGGGGGGGGGTTGCCTTCATATTCAGGCACGATCTAAAAAGATGTAGCGGATGACTATTGCCCAAGGTCAGAAATCAGTCTGAAAGACTAATACGAAGAACATTCTATCAGTATCATAAACAGTCAACTATAACTGATCAATAAAAAAAACAGCTTCTGTCATCAAAATTCAATGTCGTCGAGAAGCCGGTGATGTATTAGGAATATTAATCATCAAAAAGATAATTGATATCAGGAAGTATAGCTGAGGAGGGAAGGAAGTAAGAGGAGGAGGAACGGACACACAAGCGGAGGACCTTCGGTGTGTACAATTACTGATAATGGCAACGAGGACTGATGCTGTGAAAATAGAGAGCTCCAATTGTATCTGAGAGCATGGTTTGACTACCATCGTGGTCGGAAGCCTGACAAAGTAAAGACTATTCTATTTCATTGTCCTTTACAATTAACATCACGAAGTTTTGTCCAGTTCGGTTATTGATAGATATTTTAATTTGTGATGACCTGCCACTTTCTATCTATCAAACACATTGTAATTTAGGTGCTAGTACTATTTTTCATAATATTAATTGGAAAATAATTATTTTGCTCAGCATTTTAAGTGTGACCCTTCTTAAGTTACTCAGTTATGATAACTACAGGGCAAGTATGTGATCAGCCTAAAAGGCAGTCAGTTCAACTGCGCGCAATGTCATCCAAAAGGTGTGAATTTTCTTTAGTTTCTTTCTGATTAATAATCTATTGAAGATCAGGCGTGTTATTCCCTTAGAATGTTTTGTTTTGCTACCGTGGTAAACTATGCCAAGGTTAAGTTCAAAGAAGATCATATGGGGAACGTTTAATCCAAAGTGTTCAAAGATCTGTTTGCTCCTCAATTTCCTATGGCCGCAGACCCTCTCTGTAAATTAGAGAAAAGTACACAAATAGTAGACGCCAATTTGGAGTTTTGTTAAATCATGAACTGGACTGAGCAGTGGTATAAAACAACCCAAGTCACACTTCCCTTTCTTGTGTTTATTTCTTTCCACATGAATAAACTGAAAAATCCTGGTCCTTTCACCGTTGGACGGTTGCATTATTTTGTTCGCCATTTTTTTGAAGTTTCTTGCAAATCACGTGAATAGAGCACTTATTGTGATTGGCTGAAAGTAGACAACACACGTTCGCAGGTCAAATGCGAGTTTGCCAACACACACAAAAGTTGGCGAGAGTAGACGCAAGTTCGATCGGTTTGTCAACATGTTGTTATGTCGTTCACATACATCAACTTGATTTTGCCTGTACGAGTGGGCCAACATTTTTTTTTTGCGCGTGAAAACTCGGGGTTTATACGTATGAAATGTATCGTATCGGGCGCCATATGGGACAATAATTATTGTCAGTCAATTTTTATGGTTGTTGAGAAATATATTATATATTTGTGTGATAGCCGTATATATTTTTTTAAGACGTAAATATATGATAATAGCCGTATATATTTTAAAAGGAATACCAGCCCGGAATAGCTCTGACCATTCTTTCTGAAATACATGTTTTTAAAACAATTAGAATAGGGCATATTTGATTGCTTCGTGAACATATTAGGTAGTGACACGAATATATTTTATTGGGCATAAATAATTGATCCAATGGTGAAAATATATATTCTATTAGGCATGACTATATTTTGCAATGGTACTTCTAAATTTTATTAGGCATAAATATTTTACACAATGGTACAAATATATTTCTCAACAACCATAAAAATTGACTGACAATATTGTTCCATGCGGCGCCGGATAGATATGATTATAACCAACTGTGCTAGGCCTTTACTAGCCTGCGTGACAGACGCCTTTTACGGCTTGTAAAAGGCGTCTGTCACGCAGGCTAGGCCTTTACACAAATATCAAGATTTTTTTTAAAGATATTTAGAGGCTTCCGAGATATTTGGGATATTTAGAAAAATTAACAGCTTTTTTGGCGGTTTTCCAGCTTTTCCTCGCTATCTTCTTGACAGAATACTCCGTTCTAGAAACAAACCATTTCAGCTGCTTCCCACTTGAATAATATATTCCGTATCACTTGCAGCCATTTGTCAAAATGGCGGATGCTGGAAATAATGAGCCCGAGTCTACTCCTTTTACATACTACTGCAAATCCTTCAATACCTGAAATACGTAGAGAAGGAGAAGTAGTTTCCCTCCTGGACCGGCTGGGGTCGTCATACACATGATAGACATACCAACTGTTCAACCATTTAGTTAGAAAACATTAAAAAACATTGCATCCATGTTGTTTTGAAAGTTGCTTTATTTCCATAATACTAGTGTAGACAATCTCTGACGTACTTTTCAGCTCCCGCCGGGGAAGATTTAGGGCCCAGGGCCGGGGATTCAAAGTTGCCTTATTTTCAAAACAAAAATACGAGATATTTCTAGATATTTAAAGGATTTTTCGATATATTTAGAAAACGTCAGTTTTGGGATATCTAGACATTGTTTTTGAGAATTTCCGGAAAGATATTTAGGCGATTTTACGTGATATTTGTGTAAAGGCCTAAACTGGGCGTTTTAGTTATCGCACAGCAGTGATATATCTGATCACTCTCCAAGAATATTATCAGTACATAGAGATTCAATACTACTCGCGAGTTTCATAATGGTGCATTTTAAACCAATAACTAGTTAACACTGGGTTATTTTGTAAAGAAAAATACATTTTAATTATTATCACAGTTTTCCGCCATATCGTCGTTTTACTAATTTATTTTTTTGCAGCTGAAAGTTGCCGAAGAATGTAATTCGTGTTACCTGCGGTTCGAAAACTATTCGTCGCGCGTGCCATGTTAAAAATTCAAGCCACCACCTGCGCTGTACAAAGCTTGGACAAAATTTATTCATAAACATTTTTTGTCTTCCTGTTTACGTTTCTGCTTCAAATCATATGTCACAGAGCATTGAAACGTTAATAAAATCTTACCCTTGATCGACAGTTTCAGAATTCAAACGGTCATTTTTTGTCGTCTCGAAGCATGTTAAAATAGAAAATTGTTTTTCTATAAATTTACTCTTGTCGAAAAGTTCCAACAAACGATTACCAGAAAGCACTTCTCAAAGCGTCTGTTTTGATGGTGCCATCGCGACAAATTTCATTTTCTCTCAAAATCAAATATTCTATTCTCCTTCCTTAAATACATCAGCTGACAAAGAACTACGGAAAGGATTTAACACGCCGGGCCAGCGCGCGTCACAAAGCTGCATTGCAATGTTTTTCGAAAATGGCGGCCGAATTCGGAATTTTCGAGAGAAGACTGGGGATGAGTAAGGTTTGGTATAAATAGAGGGTCCTCACGCCTTCTGGGAAAGTTGGAGTGCTTCATTCAAAGAAGATTATGGTAGATTGTTCCTTCAGCTTTCAGAAGATACCAAACATGTCATGGTGTTCCGCTCGAAGGACGGACTTTCTACGAGTGACTTTTTTGGTCTAATGGCGTAGATTTGCTCGACATTACAAAGGTACGTTTTTGGCTCGGAAAGAATTTAACAGTTTTCCAAACAACAGCATTTCAAAGAAATATTTTACATCTTTGAGACACAGAGAAGAATCGTATCGGTTTTGTTTTGCTGAATTTTAGCTTATATCTCAATACCCGGGCTAAACGCATAACAGTGTCTTGTGTATTGCACTAGGTGAACTGTTAGCATTATGCCACACACTAAGAACAGTCGATTCGATGTTAATGCCTTTATGAAAGCCCGAAAGGAAGCGAGGGAGAAAGCAGTGGAACAGTGTAGAAGTTTGAAGGCAGAGCTTAGCACAAACACGAGGAAAATTAATAGACTAAAATCAAAGGTTAGTTAGGTTAGTCAGTGAGGACATACATGTAATTATTGAGTTATATTAATTAACTGATCAAACACTGATACATGCTGTTAATAAGCAACAAGATGTTCTGTTGTATTCTTAAGTAGGTTAGGTATAGACTAATAGATTACATGTAGTTAATTATTTAGGTAGCTAGTTATTTTGCTTATTATATATAATGAGCTTAAGTTAATTAGTTTTTAGAGTAGTTAACTTGAAGATATTAGCATTAAACAACCTACTCTGTTAGTTTAGGATTAAAGAAAGTTTATTTTTCTTTTTATGTATTGATAAATACTTCTGATTTGTTCATCATTTCTGGAAAATGGTTCTTCTATAAGTTGCCACTTATAATAATTAATTAATTAATTGCTGTTAGCTTTTGTTTTATTTGTGCAATGAACATTTTTGGAAATGAATGATTAATTTAATTTTTTGTTACCTAAAGGTCAGTGATTCATGGGAAATATTGAGAGACTTGACTGGTGAAACTCAAAATGGTCAGGTTAGTAAAATAGTCTTCACTATAAGATGATTTTTTTCAGTGTAATATAGAAAAGGGGGTAATGAAGTATTTTTCTTTGCAGTTACAACCAGTTAACACTGATATTAGTTCACGAACAAGACCCCCAACTATTTTGGTGGATGGGAAATCAAATATGTCATCAAGAACAGCAGCGAAAAGACGGCATGAAACAATGAAAACTGCTTCCATAATCCATGGAGGTTCCGAGAGTAACTTAAAACCAGCCTTTGATGGGATGTTTGACACCTTAGCTAAACGATGTAAAGTAGACGACATGAAAGATTATGTTTTAAGTCAGAAAATCTTAACAAAGAAGGTTGTTTCAGCTACATTTAAGGAAAATTCAAAAGCTTTTGAAAGTTCGCCAGAAAATGTAAAGAGAAGCATTGCAGTTTTCTATAGTAGTGGTGTAATGGGCAAGCGGAAATACAAGTCTGTAAGACTTGCATTATCAATGAAAAAAAAGGAAACAATGGGAAATGGGAGGTCAGCTATTACTTTAATGCCAAACTGCCCTATTCCAAAATTACTGCCCTATAACAAGCTTGTCAAAGAAATCAACCAAGTCAACATTGGAAATGTGTACAAATTAGAAGAACAGTTTCAAGGTGTTATGGAAGATGAAACAACACAAGGTTGCTTTCGAAAGTTAATCGAGTATTTGCCACGGTTAGCAAAATTTTACCTCAGAAAAGACAGAAAGGAAACCCTTCAGTGGTTTGGCAAAACTGAGGGTACTTTTTTATTTGCAGTGGGTGGGGATGGCTGCCCATTTGGGAAGAATGAGAGTGCATGTTCCTTTCTGTTAAGTTTTATTAATGTTGGTAAGAGGGTTGCATCAAGCAATGACAACTTTATTATTTTTGGGGGTAATTGTGAGGAGACTTCCCCAGTTGTCCGCAAGTACTGTCAGTTCTTGTGCAAAGAAATTAGCGAGATAGAGAAAAAAGTCTTTGAAATTGAGGGCTTCCATGTAACCTTCAAATGTGCTGAACTGCCAAATGACATGAAGATGTTGGCTATGCTGGGGGGTGAACTTCCCAATAGTGCAAGATTTTTCTCAACTTTTGCAGATGTTTCAAAAGACAACTGCACTGACTTAAAGGGGACATTTTTATCCCAGCTAAGTTTGTCACAGGGAAGTGCTATCCGGCCACTAAGGACACAGACCATGTGGAAGCCTTGGAAGTATGAAGAGAGGGTCAAAATTGCAAATGAGGTTGACAAATTTAAAAAATCCTTGTCTGACAAACAAGTTAAGGAGAAACAATTTCGAAGCAAAGTCACAGAATTTATTGCACGTAAGAAGAGTCGCCAAGAATTTGTGCCTCTAATTGGGAAACTGATTGATCTTGCCCATGTGGAGCCTTTGCACATTAAGAATAATGCCTGGCAGTATTTCTTCAAGGGGGTTCTGAAAGAGGCAGTCGGAAAATCAAATCTTCCAGACAGCTGCAAAAAGTTTGCAGACATTCCAAATGATAGCATTGTATCTAGAGTTGTAACTGCACTGAAGTTTGAGGTAAAGGCCAAATGTTTGGCAAGAAAGGTAAAGAAGTGGTACGACGAAACACAGGGTAAGGGTCAGGATCTCCAGTATAGATTTACTGGAAAAGATTCCAGGCTACTTTGCCACAATTTTATGAGATTGATTAAATGGCTTAGTAGTGAAAATGATTCTCACCAACAAAGGAAAACAGTTCTGATTTTTGCATACCTTGGACTGAGACTAAGGGATTGTGTCTCACTCTTCAGCAGGTTTGATATTACTGTTGAACAGCTTACAGAACTGAGCATTAGTGCTCGTGACTATTATCGGGTGAATGCATTGTTTCTCCCTACCTCTGTAAATCCTACTGTGTGGACAATTGGACACATCATTCCTGCCCACACTAAAGAGCTACATGAGAAATATGGGCAGGGGCTTGGTATCGTAACAATGGAAGGGAGGGAAGCAAAACACATTGCTTTGAAAAAACTAAGCGAAAATACATTTTATAAAAGGCGCTGGTATGAGATCTTCAAACATGAGTTTGTAATGTTAGTGTGGC
This sequence comes from Galaxea fascicularis, assembly GCA_948470475.1. Lineage (NCBI taxonomy): Eukaryota > Metazoa > Cnidaria > Anthozoa > Scleractinia > Euphylliidae > Galaxea > Galaxea fascicularis. The sequence continues at coordinate 5,149,749 of OX419337.1, read as the reverse complement.
TTCCTGAACAAGGGTTCAACCTTAGTACATACAAGCATACTGCTGTATACATCCCAGACAGGGTGTTTTCTGACCCAAGGTTTTGTTACTGCAATCTAGAAAAAACTAGTGCCACTGATGAAAAATGTACATTCTGTGGTGATCCAATCATGAAATTTATCCAACAGAGTGTTGAGCAGGGAAACATTTTGCCGCAGCTGTTAGGTGACACCAGGACATAGTTTAAAAAAAAATCAGAAATATTTAATCACATGCAGGACTAGATGTAGGCTTGCAAAGCAGTAGGCCATATGTGGCTCAAATGTGTTGTGGGAAATATTTATTTATTTGGTTATTTAGAGTGGTTTTCAATTTATTGTCAAACTAATCAGCCAATCTCAAATCATAGAGAAACCAAAACCAAAGTTATTGATCGTTGAGGGCATCAGGGATGCATCAGGAATTTTGAGTACAATGAAAGTTGTTGTTGTTGTTGATTGCTTTTTCAACTTAGTTGAAAACTGCTCTAATGAACATGCATTTGTTTATTTGTGATGGCCCATAATGTTCACTTTCATAATTTTTTTAAAGAAATGGGCCAAAAGTGGTAACAGTTAACATATCAAATGCATTCTGTTGTGGGAAACATGTACATGTATATGTTTACTTAATTATGAACATACATTTATTTATGATGACCCATAAATGAACACTTTCATAAACTTGTGAAAAGATATTGGGTCATAAGTTGTTGCAGATTACACATTAAACAATGAATTTAAAACTTGAGCAATGAAGTGTCAGTCTATTAGTTTTACAACAGTCTATTTCAACTTTGAAAAATATATCCATATGCATTTGTAAACTTGTAGTAGCATTTAATTACAACATATGACCCTTTCCTCGAGTAAGACAAGGTAAATGGCTTTTGAGCACTCACAACCACCCTTGCATTTCCTTTCCTGGGTCCCTGAAATGTCTTTGAAAAATGTTCCACGATTGCTTGTCGGTTGACGTCGCAAACTCGAGATAAATCTCTAAGCACTCGATTCTCTTCGTTGTAAACAATGATATCCAGGAATCTGCTTTCCGAATGGGTGACACCGTAAGATGACCTTGCCTTCTTTACCATATGTAGAAGAAAAGCGAATATTTGCACTGGAAAATCCCTTTTAACTTGGACAGTCCAAGGATTATGGGCTTTATTCCGGGAACTGAGTCGCCTATGCAACTTTTTCAGCAAGATGGTTATTTCCCCAGCAATGATCGAACCAACTTCAATGACCGAATTTCGCACTCTTTCAATCGAATTCTGATTATTTCGATGCTTTTCGAATAATCTCATCAGGTTTTCCTCAACTTCGTTTTCAAACAGGACAAAGTTATCAACATCATTACGCAGAGGGCGTAGGATCTTCGTGGCTTCATTTATAAATTTTACATTGGCCGCCATTTTTAACTTGAATTTCATATCAATACCGCTGGCTGAACATGGAGCTACAGCAGGCGCCTAAGTGCACTTTCGAGACGCACGCTGGCCCGGCGTGTAAATTCACGCGTAAAAACGTGATCCGCTCTATAAAGATACTGTATTTCTAAGGTTCTTCATAAAACGTCTAAATTGCAAGTACTTCCATAAATATTTTGTCAATTATGAAAAAGGATTTATCAGAAAAATTGGTCCGATCGACAGCCAAGCTGACAAACACTGAGAAAAGTCGCGTCGCTTTTCCGCGAAAACGTAAATAAGCAGTTGGAAGCTTCGGCCAAATATTTGCATAATGCCATTAAAACCTCGATTCTTTTGTGTGTCCTGTGGTCCTTGCCGTCGAGGAACAATAAAAAGGATCTCGTTTAGGATTAACGTATATCTGTTTCAATATCCTGTAAACAGTGGTCTGATCTAAGCGATACTTAGTGAAGTTATTTTTCTGCGCTTGGTCTCGCTCACTGATTCCTGAATGGCTCGTACTGATCTGTAAGACACATCGATGGTCAAAGACACCTGTCTTAAAAGATGACTTTTCGGCAGAGAACCTTGTCAACGATCTCTAATAATAATATTGCCACAAGAAATTCTTGTGTGCCAAATGAGGTTCAGCACGCATTTCATTTTCGAGACGAGAGAAGCTGAATATCGTTTCTACGTTCAGTATGGCTCTTGAGCCCATTGAAGCAAACAATTTATGCTATTAAAGTACGGCAGTACTTTAACAAAATCGAGAATCAAATGTCCCTTTCTGGATCTCTTTTACAAGGCGACAGAACAGAGTAAACATGACTAATTTATACAAAAACCTCCTTTTCCTCGGCATAACCGCCAGATTTCAACATTAGCGTTTCCTGAAGCTCGTAGCTGCCTTCATTTCTCTTTTTCAAGCGATGGACCAAAAATATGAGCAGTATAACCGCACACGCGGCACCAGCCAGTAGCGCGACGAGAATTTCTATTGTCACAAATCCAAATAAAGTTTTCTTTTCTTTTGGTTTCGGTGAGGGTTCTCTCTGAACATTGTTATTTCCCTTCGTAGACTTTTCAGATGTTGGAGGTCGTTCTGTAGGCGACGTTGATGGAAGCGCAGTAGACGCACCCAAGACCCCAACAGTCGACAGCTGAGTTGAGGCTCTTGTGTTATGGCGAGACGATATAATAATGGTTGTATTAAAAGTGCTTTTCACGCTTGAGAATACACTCGCCTCTATATCGATTGTATTCGGCTTGTCGGTAGCTGCGTGCGAGGTGATGAAAATAGGCATAGTAGTAGTAATCGTGGCAGTAGTTGTGTTCGCACCATGAACAGAACTTGTGGAAACAGCTTCTGGCAACGTCGTCAGTGAAGCGGTGGTTGGAACAATCACATTAACATGTGCATTCGCTGTTGAAGTCTTGCTTGTTGCAATTACGTGAACAGATGTAGTATTTATTTCTGACTGAGGCGCGTCAAGATTTTGATCGCCGTTATTCGGAGATGATGCTGGCTCGTCGCCTTGCATTGAATCACCGCTGCCTAACTCGGCGTTTTCTTCAAGCTCACTGTCTTCGTCGTCGACAGTCGTATGAGATTCCGCTTTCCCAGCGTCATATGTCCTCCCTGCTTCTCGTTTAAATCGTTCCCGAGAGCTCGATGTATCGGATAGTCTCTCGTTTAAGATCAGAATATTTCTCTCTTCTGCGCCAATTCTGTTTACTTTTCTTCCGAGTTCCGCCGGATCCTCGGCAGCGATTCGGTTGAGTTTGTCTCGAAAAGAGCTATAAATTAACAAACTGTACATGACAAAATGAAACGCCTTCAAAGTAATCGCCATTTTTCAATTATCCGCAGCTTCAACGAGCACGTCACTCCATCCCCTTTATGCGTATGTTTTCCGCCTCCTAATTTCACCGTTTCCAGTCAGCGCGCGAAACGTATCTGCTGCTTCGGGTTAATATCCGCACGACTTAACTCTTCCAAGTTCTCAGCACGCATGTTTACATTTTGTGGTGCGCCTCAGAATTCGGCGGAGCGAAAAATTGTTCCTTCGAAAGCGGCGATCGAAAATGAATAGTTTCGGCGCTGGTTACACAAAAGAATTGATTTTGTCTTAAGCCTGAACAATGAGTAAACCGAATTTATTATTTTGGTGTCAGGATAATGACAGTTATTTTTCGTGCAAACAGCTTTGAAGCGGGTTAGGGCAGACTGTTTTCTTGCTATGTTAATTAAATTGTACTTCAGTTTCAGTGACTTCAATGGAAACTGGGCTAAGGCTTAAAATATGTTTGTTTTCAACTGTCTGCAATTTAGAGAAAAAATAATCCGATAACACAAAATGTGGAATCTCCTTTAGTCATCAATATTTACAGGTGGTGAAATTTCGTCGATGTAACGTCCGAGTTAAAAAAAAATTAAAATTTAAAATTCTTTTCACATAACCTTCTAAATAAAATTGACGTTTCTATGGCGAAAAAAACGAATTTGCAAAAATTAAATTACTTTTAACACTGGGAAATTAACAGTAAATCTACAATTTAAATTATTTCAAAAATTCTTGTTAGCTGCATGCATGCTTTAAAAATATATTTCTTTAGATAAGATATTCTTAAGCCTCTTTTTAATTCAACAGCACCAAGCCTGAAAACATGTTGAATAATTGATGTAGCTATTTGTTTAGAATCAATTCTGAACCGTGCGATCTGATGTTATTAATTTCCTGAAGAAAGGAAATTTACGCCTGTGCTTTCTCAGAGACGACCTTATACGAATCACTGAGTTATTGTTCCCTTCTATTGGTTTTGGTACCTTTTGGCCTGTTTTAAAATACATGTACACCTGTCTTTCAAACTTTAGCTCTTAACAGGCTAGACTTTGACAAAAATGGAAATAAGCACGGAACGCATGAATGTTTTGGACGTTAAAATATTAATCAAAGGCAATGCGAGTGACGAATTTTCAGAGATTAGCGAAATATACTTAGTTTTGTGCCTCTGCAAAAGCCGCTTTGATATCCGGCATTGCTTAAGCGGTTTTGATACCAGTTAGACAGTACGTTCTAGGGGTATTTCATGTAATATTTTGCTAGTAAAGGCGTGGTTAAACGTTGTATTCTGCTGTTAAATATCAAGCGAAAGCTTTGCCTGCTATTGTTATACCATGTTAAAGAAAATACATAGCCATATTGGTTGCGATCCTTTCATCCAAAATTCCCGGAAATTTTGGTTTGATATTGACAGCCTAGGTTCGCTCTAACCGGAAAAACGGGAAAACGAAACTTAATTTCAGGAGGGCCACTTTAATAGTTGAATCAGTCCGATCGGAATTTTCCGTCCCATTTGCTCCGGCATTTGCCCACGTGCTTCTCAAGACTCTGACTCAAATGAGATGCCTAATGAAATAGGAATTTCGGAATTGAAGTAGGAAATACCGTACCATTTGATAGAGGAAAATTTCGTAATAAAAGACTAACCGGATATTTTGACTCAATGGATCGCTCGCCATATAATCAATGCGGTACACTGGGAAGGTTCGGAAGAAAAGCAATGAATATACAACGGCCTTCCTGCATTGTGATTGGTTGCATTTTCTAGGGAATTATATAGAACCAGAATGGAGACAACTCTCAGATATTATCCAATCCTGGCAAAAAGTCAAATAAAAAAAATTAAAGATTAATTGTGCAAACCGGTGGTCTTAGTCTGTTGAGGTCAAACTCAGCAATGTCAAATTTTCATGCTCTTTTCCCATTTACTGTCTTACCGACATTTCTCGTCATTCTTTAACATCAAGTTGAAGTACAGTCCAATTAGGAGCCCTGAAGAGGCAAAATGGCCCGTTCACCTTTTTGGTAGGTTACGATTCAGTTTCTTCTAGGTGATACCTAAAAAACGCGAACGCCAAATGAGCAAAGATCCGAGCTTCCCAACATTACGAAGATATCGCTCCTCAGTCTCATGTCGAGTATCGTAAGCTTGTCAAGACCAATCAAGATGAGGGGTTTATATTGTCCAATAATAATAATAATAATAATAATAATAATAGTAGTAGTAATAATAATAATAATAGCAATAATAATAAGCAGTACCCTTGCTATGACGTTAAACAATGTAACATCATCATTGACGTGCTAGGTGGATGGTCAAGGGATCTAGACCTGACAATGAGGAAGCTCTTTGGCAGCAGCGGCTATGCCGTAGTGAGGAGGATGCAGAAGGCTACCATCTCGAGTTCTCTTAACATAGTGAGAACTTTCAAGGCTACCGTCACTTGACTTTTTTGAGGGAATGACATAGAAGCTCAATGTAGTTTTAGTTTCGGATAACTTTAGATTGCTTACTGGATTTTTATCTTTTACTCATCTTTATTAATTAATTTGTATTTCTGAATAGCTGTACAGCTATCGTGTTTTATTTAATTCAGTGGTTTAATTTCTTTTAATACTTCCTTCAGACTGCATAGGTTACGCTGTGCGCCTTACGTTGTTCTATTTTAGCATCCATACGTTTATCAACCGCTCATAATAATAAAAACAATAATAATAAAAATAATCCAACTTTAATAACAACTAAGGTAATGTATGCAACATTCTAAAAAGATCAAGAGCGAAATAAAAAAAATATATCCGATTAAAATAAGGCAACTTGGTGAAAGACGACTGCGTTTGTGGTAGCCTATTCTGCATCTATTCAAAAAAATAAAAATAATGATAATAATTACCATACCAAAATTCGCAAGTAGCCAATCAGAAGCCAAATCACTTTCAAGTAAAGAAATGTTACCGTTCGACAGTGAAAAGAGTTTTACCAATAAAACAGAAGCCTTGTATTTAAGATTCACCTTCTGTTTTCTGGTCGTAAAATTAAAGAAAAAATACGTTTCCTGCCAAAACTAAACTAAAAGGCGATGAGTTTGCCGACAAGTATTGAAAATTTAAAATTGCAGCTGAAACTTTGTTGGCAAAGTTTGAAAATACTTGCATTAACATCAATTTTACCTCTGGTTCCAAAAGTCATGTGGAATTTACACTATGTATGTGTTCATTCTCGAGATAAGACTTGCAAAATGATTTCTTTGGCATACTCTAAATTTCCTGATTTCAAATGTCGATAATAGTTTTGCAGAGAATGGTTTTACACATATTTTGCTGGCACAACGATTTGTCACTTTTCTCTCTGTATAAAACTCAAAGTACAATTATTTTTCATTCATCACTTTTTGTGACCTTTGTTGGCTCGTACTATACTCCTCGCAGGTCATGGGACGCCTAACAGATTTTATTACCATAACTACTAAAAATATCACCGGATTTTACGCTGAATTCGGGTGAGGTAAATATCTCATCGTACCTTTTTGTCCGATAAGATTACCTTTAAAAGGATAGTTCTCACGTCTATATTCATTCCTGGATTAGAAATTGCTTATCCCTATACTGTTACACTTTGTAATGAAGCATTTTTGTTTTAATTCGAGCACAGGCACGAGCATATTAATTTTCAACGTTTCTTAGGAGGTACAGAAAAAGTACCTACAGTAACAACTGACGTTTTTCGAAGGTACTGGGCAGTTGTGGATCTGTTGCGCATGCGTATTGTATAGTCAAACATACTGGCTCGCACCAACTCGGTTTTGTTTTTTTCAGGCTGAAATAAAATGATTCGCAAGCGAATAGAGAACATGCAAACAAGAATCGTGAATCCAGTAGTTATGAGAGCGACGCTCACCAAAATACTTCGGTTTTGAACGTCGCTATCGTTGTAACAAGGGACGAATATTATCCAGATAACACACACCGTGAACATGGTAAAGCCGATCAACCTCGTTTCATTGAAATTCTCTGGCAATTTACGAGCTCTATACGCGAGGTAAGTCGACGGTATAGCAAGCACAGCGGCATATCCCAAAATGATCATGAGCAGCTTGTCTGCTTTCTCGCCGCAGTCAATGCTAACGCGAGTTTCGTAGAAGTGCAAAGTTACTTCAGGCGGAAATGACAACACCCACGGGACGACCAAAGCTACAACACCAAGTGTGAGAAGAAACGAAATCAGAAGTTGCATGCGAATGCTGTAAAAACCAACTTTTCGTGGGGGAAATTTCTTCTTGAAAATAAGCAGAAGACGTAAGGTTTTTGTCAGCATGAGGGATGCTAAAAAAGTCGTTACGAATCCAAAACAGAAGGGTTGTGCTGTACAAACAAAGTCAGTTGCTCGACCTAAGTGCAACAGGGGAAGCAGAAACACAGACAAAATCATGAGTAAAATCATAAAGGAGTACTCGCGAGTTGAAGCCTTTACTACCGCACTGTTTCGATATTTGTAAAATGCGGCAAGTACAAAAACTGAACAAAACAACCCGATTCCTGAGAAGCCCAAAATGACACTCCCGGCTTTTGAGTCCCATTCTAAGTAGACTTCCGGTAGTGGCAAGCAACTGGTGTGGTTCTTATTCGAGGTGAAACCCAGCCCACAAACCTGGCACTCTGATAGACCAGTAGCATTTGTAATGGATCCAAAGGGACATTGGACGCACTTCCAACAGCATGACAAATCACCATGAACTTTATAGTAGCCAGGCTCACACGGCAGACTACAACGCGAGAAAGGAACTTCCGTACTCCAACCGTTCCACAAGATGTCACTGTTGTTGAAGAAATGAAGTTTGCGCGTGGCCCATTCCCAGGTCCCGAGCCTGATGTATTTTTTGCCATGTGCATGGTATGGGTCTGGTTGTAAGCTTTTCACTAAATAATTGCCTGTAATGAAAAGAAACAGAAACTAATCGGTGACAAAGGCAGGAGGCTACAACATTCAACATGGTATAATACACTATTCAACATTTGTTGAAGAAGAGCTGCAACTGATTGTTGATCAACAAATGTTGACTATGTTGTCTCCAGCCTTTTTAAGCCTGATTTCCCAATCGCCCCAATTGCCCCGATTGCTCAAAATAGTATGTAGGCGGTAAACATTCATATTTTTGCCCCTTCCATAAATAAGGTGGAGTTGAATATATCGCTTCCCGATGCAATTTTCAAAGTCTCAAAGAGAACAAGGAGCGAGATACTGCATACTGAGATACATTCCGATATGGCCAATTATGATAACCCCTCGACTTTCCACTACTGTTTATATATAATCGCGCGGATCGCCCTTTATACTATTCATGAGTATTTGGTAATAACGATGTAAAAGTAGTCAGTTGAGAAAATTTTTGTGCATCGAACAAAGGTAGCAGCTTCAAGTTACAGCTTCCAGTCGAATTGACATGGGAATCTGTAAGGTATACACATGGTTACTAATAAAAAATAAACGTGTTCGTTTGAAATAAACTTACAAAGTTCAAATTATGTCGCTGTCTGACCAGTCATAGTGGGAAAACATGATTGTTAGGTTGTCACTTGTTGAAATATCACCCAATAAATTGAAACCTCAAGATTGCTTGTTTATTTAGGTTTATAAAATGGCCTTAGTTAACAATAAGAACAAACAATTCGCCGCAGAACTCATGTGGAGACACCATATGCATTATAGTGGAGCCGTGAGTAGCCTCGAGCGGTTAAAGTCAAGGTCAAAATCAAAATTTCAGTTTAATAAAAACAGCATTGACGATGAGGGAGTTAAAATGTGTTGCGCAGTGCTGAGTATGAAATTTATGAAAATGAAGGTTTAAAAAGCGGTCGATGATAAAATAAACAAAATTATTATTCAGTAATTATATATTCATTCAGCTGTTGTGTTTTTAACTGAATCTTGATTCAAGGTAATAAACGGCATACTAAAGCTTGGCATCTTTAATATAAAATAGTTTGTGGAAATATCATTTTGAGTTAATTCCTAATAAACCTACATTTGTTTGACTGGGAATGAAGTTGAGGCCTCAAACAGCTTGACAGTGGTCATCATAACGATTCTTGGAATGCAAAGGACTTGTGTAGAAGCTTTTCGATCACGTGACCCCTATAACATTTCTGTTAGAAAGTTTGCCTTTTCGGAAAACTGCAAAATTACTCTTTAATTTTAGAAGGGCAAAAGCTACATTGTATTTATTGAAAGCTTGAATTGGTTTATTCTGTTCTTCAACCTACTGAGGGGGTGTATTCGTTAATAGGGGGAGTCGGAAATTTATTTTGATTAAAGATACAAAATTTTACCAACCTTTGATGTCGCCGTACTTATCAAAAACAACTGGGAAACCAACCTTCCCCGTGAACGACATATTCTTAATGTACGTTAAAAGCTCTAAGGGTTTGACTCCGTTTTTCGTCACTGGACAAGTGTGATTTGATAAACGGCCTCTTCCGTTTTTGCATTTGATCATCTCATCGAGAGCTAAGGCTACTGCATAAACTGCATCCATGACGTTAGCTGCCTTGTTCAATTGCAAACTTGCAGCGTTTGGCAGGTTGTCACCTTGGAAACCAGGACAAGTCACATGTTGATGCGAGCACTTTTGTGAGTTTTTTTCCGAATGGTTTGCCTGTAAACCGTCAACGCAGTGATTTGAATGATTCTCTTTTCTGCATCCATAAGTTCCTTGCCAAAAGTCCTCAAACCAAGGGTTGCCATTGGTGTTGAGCGGCGTCAGCTTCGCCAAATGCTGTTCAAACTTGTGAATATTTCCTTTACTCGGAACAACGGCCAACATTCCACTAACCGTCGAATTTCTGAACGATAGAATAGACTTCTTATCTCCCCAAGAATCCGTGCCAATCCAAGTTTTCCCCTGCAGATTCTGGCGCTCTGCCTCCTCCAAGAATGCAAGAGCGTTTGGTATCTCGCAGAACAGTACGACCACCTTCGCGAGTTTGTCTGTTTTGAGAGCACTCACAATACGGGAGATTTGCACTTTCGTCTCAGGAAGCGTATAATCTGGGTGAAAGAGCTCATCGACCGCGACACAAACATTTCTGGTTTTTATTTCGCGTTTAAACGCCTCAATCCCAAGCCGTCCATAATCTTCGTCAGTTGCAACTGTCGATACGTAAGTCCAGTTATAAAATGTGACCAGATCTGCCATCACTTGTGCTTGGACATAATCGGGAGGGATTGTCCTTAAAAACGAAGGGAAATTCGCTTTGTTGCTGAGTGAAGGACTTGTGGAGGAGTAGCTGATCTGAGGAATGAAGCTAACACCTAGAACATATCCTGCCGCCTTAGATATTTTAGAACCAGCACCTCCAATAACGGCAACAATGGAAGAATTAGAACAAGTTTTGTTAGTACGGAAGTCTTCGTTAAACAATTCTACTCCTGAGGTGAAATCTAGAGCAGCACCCATGGCAAATTGTACTTCGTTTGCGCTGTCCCTTATGTCATACCCAAGAGTAACATTCGGGAGGATTTCCGTGCTGTTGTTTATTTCCGCAATAGCGAATAACATCGCCTCGACCCACATCAGTCCAAACAAGTTCATTCGATAACATTGTTCAAGGTGACCACGGAGAGACGTGAATTGTTGAAATCGCTTGTTATTAGCTTGACATTTAGTTGCTTCTTTCTCGCTCAAAAACACGGGAAACAAGCCACCAATGATAAAATCTCCATTCAAGTTTTGTGCTTGTTTTGGTGCTTTTGGAACTGCACTGTATACGTGCATTTTCGAAGCGCTAGTGAAAGCGATAATTAAAACGAGGAAACAGGTGGACAAAGTGTGAGAAACGTTTCTACTGTTTCTCTGAACTTCAGACGTTGCAGCCATTAGAAATATCAGAGTCTTAGCCATCACTCATTCATTGACCGAATCGTGTTTATATGAAGATTAAAATTATGAAAGCCCTGTTGACATTTGTTTGTTATTAGCGTAAGAGCCGTCAGCGGGGTGAAACCATTGCGCAATCTGCAATGAGAGATCAGCGTTAGTCCATCGTTTACTGATACAATAAACATTCAATTTTATATCTGGGGTTCCTCGAATACGAAACACATAGAAACAATGGTAATATAATAATTTTCATTTGTTTGCTTAGTCAAAATCATTCATTTGTTTCACCAAACTTCGATTGCTGAATATTTTTAATTTGTATTTATTTATCAGTCAAATCCAAGAACGCCCATCCTCCCCGCCCATGCATATACCGGGCATTTCATGAGAGGTAAGCTCCGTTTGGTGGGGACTGTTTGATGCAAAACGCAGCCCGCCCGGTCGGGCATTTTACTATAGAGAAAATGCTGGCCAGAGGCAACAAGCTAAAGGATTACGTGGAAAAGCCGGCTAAAGCAACACGACTGAGAAAAAGAACTTAAAATCAGTTTTCCGCTTCATTTTGTTGTGGGTTATCTTTTAAGTTTGAGTTTTCCGTGCGGACTTCTTGCAATTTGATGCCCTGTGAAACTCCAACCCGGTGGGGCATTTGACCTTAAAACTGGCAACATAGTCGGAAATTTGACCAAAATTTTTCTAAATAGTCAAATGCCTCTGGGTTTGCCGAGGGGGATGAGCGTTCTTGGATTTGACTGATACATTATCGCCGTGCCTTTATTTTGGTCTCACAGGCAATTCGTTTACGGATCAGCACCATTAAGGCCTTAGTTCCTCTTAGCTGCAGCTGTAGCAGACTAGTGTGAAACTAAGTTGTTTGCGGTTGAAAAGTTGATTGAGATTATTAGTATGGAAGTATTCGTTTCGATGTTTTATGAATCTCAGTTAACTAATTGATACAAATGGCTAATTTCTTTTGTGTACATTTCTTTACGTCATTTGCAAGCTGTTCAGTTAAACTAAAGCCAGTTGTGTTCACGACAATTATTTTTATTCAAATATAAAAATTACACAGTTCTTACAAAGATCAATAAAGCTGATTTGCTCTACCGTAAATGGAGAATTTTCCAGAACAACAAATTATCAAATGGACAAGTCCGTTGGGGCGTTTTGCTTGTGAACGTTTTACCTGCTGAGCAGCAGGAAAAGTTTGTTCTAAAATATTGTTCAAAGGCGAAGACTGGCAAACGTTTTCCTGCTAGAACTAACCAATCTTTTGCATCTCTACGTACATATTAGGTAAACAATTTTGAAGGTCTTGATCAGTACGGTGTATCTAATAAACCACATCCACCTGATTCAGTTCCCTAGTTCAGTACATAATTATACAGACTGGTTTCACATCATTTCCGAGAAGTCTTAAAAGGAATTCAAAGTAGTTGTCAACTTGATACATTCTGATAAAAAGGAACTGCCGACGTATTTAAGCCTGGTTTCCGTAAACTGCGATCGTACGATCATGTCGACACCAACTTTCTGCGATCTCGACTGTTCTGGGCTCTCAGATGGTGAAGGCGCGCGAAAGAGACGGAGCTGGGAGCGAAGAAACCTTTCATCTTTATCGTTTTCTTTTCCACTCGCTCTGCTGGTACTATTGCACCCTGTTTAATATCTAAACGCCTGGAACAAGCTATGAGATCTGCGATAGAAACGCTTCCCATAATATACCCGACTCAAACATGTTTATTGAAAACAAACTGAAAAGCTTAGGCGACTATTTGGTACAAGTGTCAAAAAAAAGCTGAGCCACGAACACGGCAGTGTTACGGTAAAAGCTGCATGGTAAAGATTTTAGGAATAAAATCAAAACAAAACCAGCATTTGCGCAGTAGAACGAAATTCAAGATATTCCAGTTCCCAAGCTTGAATCCGTGGACTGAATGCAGCTTAAAACAATTAATGCTACCGCTTTTGTACAGCTCCTTTCAGTGACCCTGAGCGGTGGAAATTCTACAAAACACCGCTGTTAAGCAATATGCGCTATATGAGATGACATGCTGTGACCTTATTGTGTAATTTCACTTCCCGTTTTATGCTTGTATTTAAGTCCATCTTGTGTGGATTAAAGGGCAGAAGTCATTCTCTCTTACGTGGCTTGTTTTGTTCCCGTTCTTCTTGCGAACAACTGACTCTATCTTTTTCAGTATAAAAACAATCAAGAAAGTTTTGTGATTTGACGAAAAACTGTTTTCGAAGAAAGTAGCGGTTAAATGGACCAGTTAGCTAACATTTTTGAGCACGAAAATAACTTTAAACACAAAAGACAATTAATTAACTGGATCAGTTAAGTGCGTTCGACTCACATACACTCATTCCCAGAACTACTCGTCTTCCGCATGAGATCGAGGTGAAGTGCTCCAGACACAGTTGCCCCAACATGGCGGCCAAACTGTAAACTCGACATCGACCGCTACCTGCGTGACTGATTTCGACAAACGACATGATTAGTATTCGTTCTTCTTCGTCGAACGCAACAATCCCCGCTCTATTCTAGAGTTTCTCTTGTAACCAGTTATTCTACTACTCAAACATGAGTTCAAAATTTTTGTTGAACGATTTACTTTATACCAAGGTTTGAGGAAAGTACAATATACATGTCAGTAATAATTTCCTTTTTTTTATTTGTTGGTGCCTCGAATGTTTCGAAATCAAATTACTTATACAAACTGTGCGTCTTCCAAAATCAACAATCGGTAAAAAGCCTCTAAAAGAAACGAGCCGAAGATTGATCCTTCCACGTCCAGCGCCTCCAAAAACACATTACCCTCCTCAGAATCTCTGTTACTGCTTAAATACCACGGACCGCTATATTTCCTACCTTGATTTATTCAGTGTTGCAATTAGATTTTCTCCGGCGGTCATTGCTTGAGTGTGTAGCATTTCTTACTGAAGTGATTATCATGGGCAGACGTTTTCAGGTCAAAATAAAGTAGTAAACAATAACACTTGGGGGATAACAACGGTTAGAATTCCAAATCCAGTGCAAAGCTGTCTTGCGAGGACTTCAAAAGCGAGAAATAGGCGAGAATTTCGTTCTTATAGCGGAAAATATTAGACATTGCCTGACCAGAGGACAAAAGCGTGTAGGGTAACATGCTTTAAGCCTAGCGCAGATCTCGTAATTTAGTTCAAATAGATTTTTAAATGATTAATGAAGACAAAAGTGACTCTGCAAAGAAATTAGATGTTTCATTAAAACTGAAGAACGATTTTAATTGGTTTGCTTTGTTCATATAACAATGAGTGGATCATTACCAGCATCCGTTTCATTAATCTCCTCAATTTGGGTTTCTAGAATCGTCCTATATATAACTCAACTTTATAAAAGCAGCTAACGGAGTAGCTATTCCGGCTGTTATTGACTTATTTTGTCTTTTTCAAGGGTAAATTGTGATGAATAGTAATTTTGCATTAACTAAGGCTGCATGGACAGGTTCCGATAAAGATATTAAATTTCGTTTACTTTTGTTGATCTGCATACAGTCAAAGTTGATTTGTTTTGCTCTTTAGCTGCCAGTACCCATGAGTAGACATTTTGAAATTGCCAGAGACGTTTAAATTAACAATTATAGATCTTTCAAATGAAAGATTTTAAAGTTTAAACATTTTTTCTAAAAAAAGGAAATAAATCGAAATTTGAATGGCTTTCACTGTATGATCTTACTGATATCGAAGCACCGAGTACATAAACTGAAAAACGTCGTACTAAAGTTTAGGAACGATCGCAACGTTTATAAGTCAGTCGCTCTGTGTCAAAAGATGCTAAACTGATTAACTAATTTGGGCGGATACTCTGTGCAGCCCCTTTCCCGCCTCAACCTAAAAAATATGTATTTTGTTTTTGAAGCGCTAAACCTCACCAAAAAACATCGCAAATTCAAGTGATAATGCATTAATGAGACGCAGAAAAATATGATTTATTAAGGTCGACATAAAGTGGAGATTATTCCGTATGTTATTATCAATTCACTTTTAGATGACTAAATCGGGGCGGGTATCCGGTACTTGTTCCCGTCCTTCTATCAACTAACTCCACCACCCACCCCCCCCCCCCCCCACCCCCTTAAACTAAAACTTGTTTATTTTGTTTTCGAAGAACTAAATAAACCTAACCAAAAGCATCAATACATCAATGAAACGCAGAAAATATGATTTCGGTATGTAATAGAAATTATTCGAAATTAAACAATTATCCAATCACAGAAATTTTTGAAAAAGAACCAATGTTAATTCTAGTTATGCAGAATTCGCAACGGATCAAGCTCGTTTAATTAAGTTTTGAATTATGGAAAAACTAATTATCCACTTTCGATGATTTTTTTAGTGTTTATAGTTAAGTCGTAAATTTTCTTGTCGCGCTATTCTTTCCTGATACACTTGTCTAGTCCTAAAAATTTTACGATTGTTTTTCTGTATTATCCATTACCCCTCTTAGAAATTTCGGATAAAAAAACACTTGCAAATTACCAAGATCTCAGACTTTGATGACCCAGTCGTAGATTACTTTCCTGAGATTTTACGTGTTCCTGTCTCTCCAGGGTTACCCGTATATTTTGGAAATCATTCATGACCACCCTTGCGTTCATCGAATTCAAGACGCCGAAACATCTTAGTATGGACATCACAGCGCTGCAAAACATCATAAAAATCAGATAAATATTTCAGTGATTTGAGATGCATTTAATCTCCGTGACTATTCTCGCCGCATGAGTCTTAATCGGTACAAGCTATATTCTCTTTAAACGTCACGTATAACGTAGATATAGACTGCGTAGCTTTTCTCTCCAAATGTAATGTTAATTTAGTCACCAGATATACCAAATGCTCCTATCGACAGAACAAGACTCTTTATCACCTACCTTGTTTTTTTACAACAGGTTCTCTATGTTTTTTTTCTTCAGATTTTATGGTCGACATTCTCCGTCTACACTATTAGAAATCCATTCCACTATTCATTAATTACGATTTGCGACTTTGAATAACATGACTTTCAGTTACCTTCTCCACTCAATTTTAGTGCTAATTTCTTTTAAAAATTTAGCAAGATTAAATCTATTTTGTTTTTCCAGTGACGCTCCGCTCACAAAAGAAAAGGATTCCTTCATCAGGTAAATTTTACATAGAAGAAAGCAAACAGCAACCAAAACAGTTCAACTGCAATTAAAGCTCTTACCTTGATCTATCTTTCCGTTGGCGTAAAGCTGAAGCCCCAATCCTTCCTGAATGGGGCCGGACGAGAGGAAAATGTAGACAGGATCAAAGCGACGCACCTTTACTCAAAACTTGCTGATTACTTTAACCCGGCAAAATGCGGAAGAAGACCCAAAACTTATGAATCCAAATCAGTTTTAGTGTCCAAAATGTTTAATAATTTTCCAGCAATGTTTTTGTTCCGACACAAAGCCGCTGAAACCCCATTAGGGATAGACGGGTGCTGGGATCAATTTCATCATCAGCGCCGAAAATTAAAAAAACCTTATCAATTCAATAAGAGGCTGCACCAGTCGAGTAGCAATAATATCTGACCTTCAAACCAAGTTTTCTTTCGCCTATATAATGCTCAACTTATTTCTACTCTTATGCAAACGTGTTCTAGTCTTTTGGTTAATATATGATCTCTTTTAACTTTGCATTTAATTAAACCTAACAAACAGTACCCTCACGATGTATTCATGTAAATGAAAAGAAGAGACTTTGTTATCATTGCCTTTATTCTTACGACCTTTTTCTTTATATAAGTAGTAATAATGTTTTGAGAAATTATACTCTGGTCGCAATTATGACATCTGCATATGGTTCGACTTTCTAGACTTCTCGGATATGGACGTTAAACCGTAGATCCAGTCTCACACCCCCTGCTCATGATATATTTGTGCTTTGTGGGGCGTTAAAGAAACCATACACGGATCGCAAAGATTAAAGGGGGGGCAGTTCCTGGTCTGGCCTTTGTGTCTTTGCTTAAAAAAACAACTTTTACAGCCTTTTCCTAACAGAACAAATAACAATGAAGAAAATAAAGTCATAAAAAGTAATGGCTTCCTTAATAGCGGAGCTCCAGCGGCCCGAAGGGCCGCAAAGCGGAGCCCCATACCTATAGAAACCCGTCAACTGCTTTTCTCATGGTAATCTTGGCTAGCGGTATTGCTCGTGGGCGCGACCGACGACGACGACGTCGCACAATAATTAATAATACCCTAATAATAATAATAATAATAATAATAATAATAATCCAAAATGGCGGCCATACTCCAGCTGACCGGCCAGCTGACCATCTAGTTTACTGCCGACATCTTTGATATTAGACATCCATGTCGACGTCAATTGACACCTGTCAAAACAACGTATCCGCTGACCAGTATCACGTGACCATATTGCGGGCTCAAGTTATGAGCTGTCGAGGTCAGCTGTTTTTTTGAAGTTGACCGCTGACCAGGTACTCGTTTTCAATTCGATCGCAGGCTCAAGCCAAGCCAAAACGAGGCGTAAGTTTTCGCCAGGATCAACAGATCTCCGTCCTATAAATAATTTGCCGCCTATCTTGACTACTTCTCAGTTCGTTTTTTGTTTAAACCGATGAGAATCAGCCTTTGGATGTTACGAGCAGCAAATTGGATTGCCTGGCTTTGCTATTTTATAGTTTACGGATCTGCGAGAGAAAAGATCGTGTGGTTTGGCAGGGTTTTAATCATGCAGGCGCTGTCTTCTATTGCTCACTTTTGCTGTGGATTAAACTGGATGGTTTTGCCGCTAAAAATCCTTAATTGAAGAAGCTTCCTTGGTAGACATGGGAAGTAAAACAAAGTGACGGTGAAAAACTTCAAGGCCGGATAAGGATTTGTATCTGCTTAGCAAATGAATACGTATTACTTTTGTGTGAACTGACGGCTTCTGCTTTAGCTCTGCGTTCGGAGTGATTGTTGACTGACTTAAACTGTCCGCAGGTTAGTATTCCTGTTGTGTCTTTTATATCACATATGGTGAGTTGTCTCTGTGACTACGAGTTATGTTTGTTACTTGTCTTAGTTTTCCAATTTCTACAAGGAACGCCGAAGAAACATTCGCTGGCATCGTTCTTTGTTTTCTTTATACCTTTTGTTGTTTTCATGTTGTTTGGATGGACTAAAAACGCTCGTCTTTTTTCCAAATGCATATTTTCGGGCCAATATTTTATTTTGGAGCCTAAAACTCTTCGTTTTCCCT
This sequence comes from Galaxea fascicularis, assembly GCA_948470475.1. NCBI lineage: Eukaryota > Metazoa > Cnidaria > Anthozoa > Scleractinia > Euphylliidae > Galaxea > Galaxea fascicularis. The sequence goes on along the minus strand of OX419337.1, from coordinate 5,131,339 downwards.
GCTGTCGCTCATTTTTTTTGGGCAAAGAATTGGTTGAAGAAAAGCCAAGCGAAGTCCGGACGGTTTATATCCTCGGCTTCGCTTTGTTGACATTATTGGAAACTCGCAAAAGAGTAATCAACAACTCATTGCCAAATATAAACACGATTTTTAACAGCTGCAGCATTGGAAATGCCAGCAATTTGTTGTCCATCAAAAGCAATTCTCGTTGTTAGTTGAAAAATCCCAGATTTTTTAAGGCTATTGCAGTAAAAACTTCGTCCTTTGTTCAATGTTTACGGCTGAAAAATGTTTTTCAGAAATCCTGAGTCAGATGTTATCATTAACAGTGATGTCAAAAATAATACCACCCACGGCTTGTAGTCAAGGTTTGTTGTTTACAATATTTGTAAGTGATCGAAGTCAAGAAAAAAACGATTCTCAACATCACTCGATAATTGCAGTTGATCACCTGAGTTGATTCCTGGTTAAAATAGTATGCTCGATCAGTCTGTCGCAGTCACTTTTCTCAATGAAAAGTAAAGTCGATTTCGCTCAACGTTTTTCCATGTTATTGTAAAAAGGACATCTACGGCACTTTCTATCGTCTTTACTGCATGTAATAGATCACAAGAATAACACAATAAAATGTTCAAAACAAGGCGAGCAAAGTACTTTTGTTCTTTTATGGGCGGTGTCGAAGAGAGCTCACTTTGAGGTTTTATCGCACTTTCGCTGTAAAATATTTTTTGATAGATTAAAATGTCACCGATACATGTCGATTGTGAAGTTGGTTTAATAGTGGGACACTAGAACTGTTAACCTAGTTAAGTGATTTTTACCACTTGTATCAAAATGTAATCAGATGTAATTAAACTTTGATGAAGAAAAGTTTGTTAATCGTTTTTGCTCATCATAATCATATAGTTCCTGTGAAACAAAGCCCGGTGATATTTCGAAAATCTACGTTTGCACTTGATTGAATGGTGGCTTTGGTTCTGCAGCAAAACAGTAAAAATATGTAATCACAATATAGAGAAGTCCTTACTGGAGTCATGGCTCAAGTCCTGTGGCATTGCCATATTAGTTTATATGTAAATGCTAATATTGAGGAAATAATTGTGGAGCTCCGCTTTTAGGCTTGCCTAAATATATATATTAACTGTGAAAGCTAACGAAAGTAGGAAACCAAAGGGTTAACCTCATTGCGCCCTTCCTTCTTGGGCTGAATTGTCCAGAAAAATTGCCATGGATTATCAGAGCTATGAACTATAGCGTTACGCGAGAAAGGCAAATTTAAGTCCACCCCTAGCGTTTGAGAGGCTCACAGTCCCTTCTTCTCTGATCTCATTAAGCAAGACAGGTCGAGTAGAGCACATCAATACTTTAAGCCCTAACAGTGACTATGAAGAGCCTACTTTCTACTTACACTTGAAGTATCACCATTTCAGCTGACACACAGGTTATGAGAATAAAGGAAATGATCATCAAACCTCAAATAACTTGATGTTTGACCAAATTCTCCCAACTAGTGGTATAAGAAATACGAGAAGACCAGTTAAGAGAATATGCATGCTGATGTCAGGGCTTAAGCGGGATAGCAGGTCGAGTGGGTGTTTGAAATTCTTTACAACTCCTAGAAGCGAGCAAGCATTTTTTTTTTGAGCGATGATTCCTTTTGTTCCATGTTTTTGTTTTATAAGTTGCCGCACGGCGAAAGGAGAAAGAGGACTGATTCTCGTGGCTCTCAGTTTTTCTTTAATAAATCACTTTTAAGATTCTCTACCAGGGCGGATATTATTCCTATTACAAAAAAAGTTTCAATCTGCATTCAAATTGTCTCCCGTTTTCCCTCTCTTTTCTCAAGGGCCAAACCTTGGAGAGGGCCAGCTGCTTGCGTAGCTGGCGGTTTTGTCAGGCACGAGCGACCGGCGAGGCCGCGAGGGGAACGGAGTGGGAGACAGGAATTTATCCGTTCATCCACCGTCGCTCGGCTTTTTGATAGAATTCTTGTTACAGGCTTGCTGTTGACTTCTAAACAACAAAGAGGTCAAATTCAGATCTCATGCTATCTTTGTTATTATTTTATTTACCTAATTTGTCGAGAGAAATTTGAATTTCAAATCGTTTGCTGGTTTTAATAACTTCCCAGACACTATTTGTTTATAGACACTTCGTATTAGAGCTACTTCTTTGCTGCACAGCCTGCTATCAATCTCGATACGAAGATGAGAGTGTCTGCACCAACGAATACAACTCCATTTTGGCACCATTTCAGCACACACCGAGTGCCTTACCGACTCTTTGTATAATGAAAATAAAAATTGCCTCGTCACCAGTGGATACTATTGGTATAATGAAAATAAAAATTGCCTCGTCTCAAAAAATGACTGCATCACATTTCGCAATTTCCATTTTAGAAAAGACTACATGTTTGTCATCTAACAAACTTTCTGTGTATTTTGGCGTAATTTACCACATGCAAAGCTGCAAACAAGTCTGTCTAGATAAAAAAAAGGGCATCCGTAGCTTGTATTTACCTTCAGGTAGTCAAGAAAACATCGACATCATTTCATTGATGTTGACACAGAAAAGTTTGTTTTTCTAAAAGCAATGAATTTTTCCCTATCTAAATTCGGATTTTAATTAGTCATACTACTGACAGGAACAAAACGAACCGAAGAACTTTCGGCGAAATATCAAATATTATGGCAGTCTTTTCGTTATAAGTTACACTTTTTCAATTGTTAGGGCAATTGCGTGTGACAAAAAAACATTATAGGCGGTCGTTCACCATTCCCGAATTGACAGCTGTATATTTTTATCGATTGAACCTCCTGACTGTGTGCGTGCCCATTGTTTGTAGTCATGGCTCGTGACAGCTGATTTAGCAAGGAAGCCAAGGAAAGATTCATTGAACAACTCTTCCATGACTTAAGCAAATTGTTTCTATTTTTATGAAATTCTTTTTGAAAAACCTTTAATGGCGAAGTTAGCTCTATTCGACGTGTGTCACTTAACGGCAAGTGTAAGCGTAATATTCTTCGGTTTGCTTCTTTCGTTTGCATATCAGCAATCCATCAAGAAAAGCGACACACACCAGTGGATACGCAAAGATGGAGACATCATGTTGAAGGGTTTATTTCCAATTACATCTCGAGACGGAGGAAAGTGCGAGCGTTTGGATACCACAGGGGTAACATGGATGATGGCTATGATCTACGCAGTCGATAAAATCAACAACGACTCTTCAATTTTGTACGGCAAAACCATTGGCTACGAAATCGAAAACACTTGCCAAAGCATCCCTACATCAATGCGTTTCGCCATCCAGATCGTGTCGAAATATCGGCCAAATTCAGTTTGCAGATCGCAGGAGGACTGCTGTTCCAAAGGCAGAGATAACCAGCGCGAAGATAAACGAATATCAGCAGTTGTCGGCCCAGCTGCATCGTGGATATCAATCCCTGTGGCAAGGTTACTAGGTTTGTATGGCATTCCCCAGATTAGCTATGCTTCAACCAGCCGTATTCTCGGTGATAAAACTCGATACAGTTCGTTTCTTCGAACTGTTCCTTCGGACGAATTCCAAGCTCAAGCCATGGCTGAGTTCGTACGCCATTTTCACTGGAATTATGTGTTTTTAATTGCCAGCGATGATGACTATGGCAAAATGGGAGCTGCAGCATTTAAAGTGGCTACCAAAAACTTGAGCGTTTGCATCGCCAACGACGTGTTCATCGCATTCGGTTCCCCAAACTCTGATCGGCAAATTGACGATACTATATCTAAACTACAAGCCACGGAGCGAGCAAAAGTTGTGATCGTGTTCAGCTACCTTGAGGAGGGAGAACGATTGCTGAAACGGGCGGAACAATTCAAGATAACAGATCGGACATGGGTAACAAGTGACGGCTGGAATTCAATCAATTCTGAACTTTCTAATCTGAACGTTAGCAGAACTGTTCTTAGAGGATTATTTAGCTTTTCGATAAGATCCAAACAAGTGAAAGAGTTTGAGACGTTTATGCGAGGTTTGTCGATTCAAAATGCGCAAAATAATTCATGGTTTACAAGATTCTTAGAGGAAAGTTTGCAATGTTCGGCTTCACAAAATCCACAAAATCCACAAAATCCTTTACAGTCCATGAAAACATGTAACCCTGACGCGAAACTCCCCAAGGGCCACGAAATTGCTACGGATTTTGTTGCTAATGTCATCGATGCAGTGTATGTTATTGCTTATGCAGTGCATAATATTTTAACTTGCAAGACGCCAAAGTGCATTCCAAATACAAGTTTGCCGATAACTCCAGAGGCACTGTTCGAATACGCGTCGGAGGTCAATTTCCAAGGTTTCGATTACAACCGCGTCAACTTTGACAAAGATGGTGAACGAACAGCCAGCGATTACGTAATTAGAAACCTACAGCTGAGCAATGAAAAACACTTACGATACATTGACGTGGGTCACTGGAACAAAAACGGAACCAAAACGAGCTTCAGTGTCAACCAAAGTTTGATCCAATGGAACTCTGGACAAAGGCCTGTGTCAACATGTTTTCGCAAGTGTCAAGCTGGTGAGAGAGTAGTTGGCCAATCCGAATGCTGCTGGAACTGTCAAAAATGCGACAAAGGGAAAGTTAGCTTTTCCTCGGGTTCTGCCACCTGCACAGCCTGTAATGAAACTCATTATGCCAACGCTGAGCGAACGCAGTGCATCTTGCGGAAGGTGGTTTATCTCAAGTATTCGGACCCCGCCGGTATAGCTATACTAACTATCAGCTGTCTCGATATGGTTCTTCTAACACTGGTGGCGGCTGTTTTTATCCAACAGCGGAACACACCAGTTGTTAGTGACTCAAGCCCTTGTATGCTTATCTTGTTTTTTATTACACTGTACCTGTCCTTTATCGTAACCATTATACAAGTCACCAAAAAACCGACCGACGCTTCATGCATGACAGTAAGCGTGGTGTTACTCCTAATATTTTTCTTTTATGCTGCGTTTTTTCTCGCCAAGACAAAATCAGTGACTCGGTTACTCAAGATGGCACTCTCTCGATTTTCTGAAACGCACATGACACGTCTGCAACTACTGGAGGTTGGAGTGCTTCTCTTGCCACAAATTATTTTCATCATCGTGTGGCAGGCAACCTCGCTATCCGTGGCTCGTTTTCAGAACCAGGAAGACAGCACTCGCCTCCTCGAGTGTTACGAAAGCTTTCCTGCTTCTCACATCATCGCAGCATGTTACCCAATTGCCATTCTTGTGCTGGCAACGCTTCTAGCCTTCCGTGAGAGACATATCCCAGACAATTTCAACGAAGCGAAGTCGATAAGTTTCTCCACTCTCGCGCTGTGTATACTTCTCGCGGCATTTATTCCAACATACCGCTATGTGGTGGGAAGTAATAGAATACTAGTTATAGCGTTTACGCTGTTTGTCGCTGCATTTGCGTGCATGGGATGTCTTTTTATCCCTAAACTATACATCATATTCCTTAGATCGGAAAGAAATTCCAGAGCAACCAGTCACGAAACAAATGGCAACTCCGTTACACATCCGGATCCATCATTTGATCAGGCCACGGCCTCAGGAAACTGCGTCTATGTGAACCGAGGCATTGGTCACGTGAACTTCGGTGCCTCAAATGGGAACTTGGCAACCGGAGCTGAACTGAAAGAAAATGAACCCGCCGGTAGTAAAGCTGATTCGAAACAAACTGAAAGAAAAGAAACGAATAAATCTGATGAGGTGGAAATTAGTAGCATAAGCGAAGTACTGGCGTATACAGTGAACTGAATGAAGCACTTCGGGGCTTATATTATTTCGATGGCGGGAACGTCGCGTATCGTCGTTGCCATCGTTATCATTCGCTCGGAAAATAAGGCCGTCTAGTCCTCCTTCAGTTAATTTTGGCCAAGAACGAACTGCTTGCTCCTTCCATGTCAGTGGTCTTAGCTCGAGGTTAAGTATTCTAGTCGGGTCATGATACTAAACAATATACAAGGGGCACAACCCTACATTAAGCTTAAAGTAAACTATAGGCCCAGTTGTTCGATAGCTGATTAATTTAAGCTTAATCTAAGATTAAAATTAACCAAGGCGTATACTTCTCTTTCCCCAAACGTTGTTCAACGCTGATATTCTGCAAAATGATTGTTTCCAGCGGTGGAAAGCAATCTTAAAAAAGCCAAAAGCATACAAAAGAAAATTTCACCCAAAATGAAAAAAAAAAACCGGGCGGACGATAGGTGAACCACGGTTAACCGGCAAATACCGTGAGGATGCATGGAACGAGTCTTCATTTAAATTTTAGCATGGCGTTATTTATCGATGAAACCAATAGTCGATGAAAAAGGATATTAGTCCATAATAATTGATATTAATTAATCGATTGGTGATCAATGATTCATCAACTAGCAATCAATGGTCGTAATAGAGAGACTTTCAGCCAAATTGGTTTACCAAAACAAAAGAAATTATTTGCATAAAAATAGAATGTAATTCCCAGGGTTTAGTTTGGGACACCAACATATGGCCGCCGTTTCTTTGGTTAGGGACACCAACATGGCTGCCGTGCCGTCGCGTGAAAACACTCCATCACATCGTTTAACATGATTCATCATTCATCGATTGAATCTTTGAGTTCAGTCTCGTTGAAATCATACTGGTCCCCATTGCTAAATTCAGCTTGAAGAAGGTACACGAATATTTCCCGGGATTTTTACTTCGAAAGAATTCTATAAGAGCAGTCGATCCAAACAAAGTTCATCGATGGTCATCGGTTGGTGTGACTATCGATTAGTGATCGATTATCAATATTTATTATCTGTCTACTTTAATTATCTAAAGATTATCGATTAATATCGATTAGTTCTCCGAGGATTGAATCTCATCGGTTAATAACGCCGGGACTCTATTTTTTTTTATAATTCTAGGCGATACGTTAAGTATTTCTTCGCTCTCTGATTGGCCAGCAAAACTCACGCTACTTTGTGAACCAATGAGAAGCAAAACCAAATACCAATCGCGACTTGCTCGCGCGCGTTTGCAGCGCTTGGCGCCGGCAGCATGCTATATGTGCTTTTAGGGACGTTCGTACCCATTGCTACTGCGCATTTTTTCGCGCATGTCTCGCACCGACTTTTTTTGTTTTGTAAAAGCCCATGAAACATCAACAAAGAATGCCCGCTAAAGGCGCAAAAATTTTCCACAAGAATGGAACGTGAAAGCGTGTGGCATCATGGTATAGTTGTGGGCCTAGGTCCTCTCGGAAATGTCACACAATGCGTGACAGTGCGAATAAACAATTGCTTTGAGAAGTTCGTGGCGAATTTACTCTCTTGTAGATCACTTCGTTTATTGATTTTGTCTATTAAAAAAATGTGTACGTGAGAAGTTACAAATATTTCGCATTTTATGCTCTCGTGCGACCGAAGTATTCCTTCTTAGACTGATATGCATCGTTTTTCAAGGTCTATTTCACCTCAGAAAAAGACATCAGCTGCAAAAGTTTATTTAGTTTTGTTAGTTCTGTTGAATTGAGTACGTTTACTAGATCTCAATTTCACTAATGTAGCTTTTTTTATTCCTGACAGTGCGTTAAGCTAAAAACGTGTTAAAATAACACAAGCTTCTAAAAATGCACCTTATCTCGAAAACGAAAACGGTGACCCCCCCCCCCCCCCCCATTTTTTTCATCTTTACCTTTTTGGCAAAAGTAGATTATTACCTTTCTGCGTGGCAAGTTTAAAAAAATGTTTACGTGGAAACATTGTGGGCGCGAACGTCCTTAATTCTGATTGGATCATTGCATTGTTCGGTCTGTTGAGATTGGCTGAAATAATACGCCTTATTCCAAAATGACGACGATTTTGTTATTCCTTTGTGTCCATGTTAATCGGCCCTTGTTGCCTCGTTTTAAGTTAAAAATTATATTGTATTCTGCAGATGCGATCGAGGTAAAGAGGGCTAATTAACATGAATATAAAAGAATAATAAAATTGTCGCCATTTTGGAATAAGATCTATTGGTTTTTGGTTTTGTTTTACCACAGGCAGCCCAAACGCACATTGCGAATAATTTATTTAAGCGCTGCGACTCAGACGTGACATTTTAAAGTAAGTGGTGTTGTGTTACAATTGTGACAGTTGATAATGTAAGCGCTCTATAAGACATTGTATGGGGTTTGAAATATCACCGAATTAAAACATGTAATAAAGGTTAACTTTGTCCTTCTTTCAATAAAATGAAGAAAATGAACTTGTACCTCGTCCGTTTCCTGGTGGCCTTTTGATCGATTTCATGAATTAAGTCAAAGTTGGTCACTGGGTTTGACCGATTTCTTGAACTACCTAAAGTCCATTTTAACGCCGAAATTCGAATCCGCGGCTTGGCCTTCGCCTCTGGCCCAAAGAAGGATGATTCCACGTTCTCCTGGTCTGTCCAGCTTGGGAAAACCTTCACCCGTTCCACTTGAATTTGAACCTTTTTTAAGCAAATCAAATAAACATGCTACCAGAACGCATATCTATTCTGCTCCCAGCAGCAGTTCATAGAAAATAGAGATCTGGAAGAGCTATAGGATTTCTCAATACTCGTGCAGATACCTTCGAAAACACTCGTTACCATTACTACATGAAGGTAAAGTATTATTGAACGATTTCATAATAAAGATCTTTATCGAAAATATACTCTCAGGCAAAAGTAAGAAGTGCACAATTCGTGAAGTGTACTTGTCGGTTAATCTCGTCAATCCGATGTTATTTCCAAGTATTATACCAGAAGCTAAAACATTGAACTAATTAAAACATACTTTGACTCTGATTAGATCTAGATTCTCTGTCCAGACGCTTTCACATCAATGGAATTCAGAGGAGTAATGGAATAAGAGTAACGAGCATTGGATTAATGGAATAACAACGTAGCCAAGCTCCGTATAATTTGACTGAGTGAGTAGTAGCTACGCTATGTTGCTCTCTCTCGGCCAACATTTAGTATTTTTTTGATAACTATTTTCTAAATTAGAGACCACGTTTCAATCAATACTTTGACCCCAAAATCCAAATTTGAAGAAAAGTGTACGGTAACTTTAATTTACGTAAGACGTCACACAATGTAGCTGTAAATTAATGATTGATGAAACGGCATTATTGTACTGTTTGAAGAGTTGCTATAATTATATAACGTGAGAATCAGTCACTGCTTTCGACTTTTTTTTTTCATTTCAAACACCCTCAGGCGATATTTACGGATGCCCGCTCTTAATGTACCTTCACGACAGCTGTCAACATGTTCTAAGAGCTAACATACAAGCTAAATTGTCGAAAAACAACGAAAATCGTTCCTTTGATCTTAAAAATTATAATCACGCCATATCAACATGTCATAATCAAACTGTTTGCTACCGATACTGAACTCCACGTGAATACTTGACAGTGGTCTTTGCGGTGCAGTCACAAAAGGATTCACTGCTTTTAATTAATTTGAGTAGTTTTGATAGTTTGCAATGACAACGCTTCCCTTGTGGTATTTTGCTCGCTTCCCAAACATGCAAGTCTATTCGTTTAGGTGGCTTTGCGGTTTGGTTTTTCAAAATTCGCCTTTCGGTTGATGCCAAAGGTAAAATAATACTTTAAATTCCTTTAAAGATTTACTGTAATGCAAGGAAATTATACTCATACAATTACGAAACTGCAGGCAACCGGGACAGGGAATTTTCGTGCTGCAATTCTCTTAAAATGGATTTCAACATATTTCGGTTCGTCCTTTCACTCTAAATTCACTTTATTTCTTGGAATTAGTGATGTGGAAATGATTCGAATATTAACAAAGTGTTTGAAACTGAAATTAGTGAATTTTGAGCAAAAATCAAGAAAACCTCCGTGAGACTGCCCCTTTAAAACGGGGTACAGTCGAAATTATCGAAATGTTTTTTTACTTCTTCTTTAGAGTTGGGAAGAAAAACTATTGGAACTGCCAATTATAACAGCGAAAAAAAATTATCCCAAGCTTAACTCGCTACCATGGCAACAGGTACCTTTTTATGCAAATTATGGTTGTCCACTAGACCAACGTTAAAATATATCCTTCTTTCACTTACGTTTTTTTCAAAATGGATCCTGTCGGCCATGAATGGTTTACGGACAGTTTGTATGGAAGTCTGAAACGCAATTAAAAAAATGAAATGACTTTTTTTTTATTTTAAGGACAGGCTTTATTAAGCCAGCTATGTTTCATCTTACATGAAAACAGGAAGTTTCACTGGCTTTTTCAGAAGAGACAAAAGAAAAATAATATTATCAACCAACTGAGGGGCAACTTGCCAACATATAATCATGATACTCGTGATCAGAAAATTAAACAGTCAATGCATTAACCTGATACTACAGGAATTTATGCATGGAACTCGGACGTAAAATTAAATAAATCTTTTCTTTACTATCACCATTCCTTCCACTCAAGAAATGTAGCTCAGAAAAAAGGATTTATTGAAATAGGACACTAACATAGAACACGGGGAGCCAGCCAGAAGTCTTGTACATGACTTCTTTTCTTAAATATTAATGAACCCTTTAAACAATGTAGTCATAACATTTTAATTTCCCTTGGATGTTTAAATGTATCGTTACAATGTTGTTGTTCTTGATCCGTTGGTTACTTTTAATTGTATTTTGTCCCAGTTTTTTGGAAACAGTTTTTTCACTCCACTGAATCAAACAATAAGTGAATTCAATTTTAATCACAAAGTTAAGTGCAGTAACTCTTTGTTTTCAAACGCTCAATTTACATTTAACTTAATTTTTCATCCTTTTGTCAAACACAAAATAAGTTATATATCAAATAGTTATTAACTGTAAGTTTTCTTCAAAGTTGACCATAGTTAACCAATAAGAAGGAAGTTTCTAAACTCACAAACACCCTTTCAGTTATTAAATTTGTCATCCGCTTTCGATTCAACCAAACTTCAACAGAAGTGAGGACGTTAACAAGAAGTTAACAAGATGATGGCTTCCTTAACCTTTCCAGTATTTATGAAACTCTTGCTTGTTTCACTTTCTATCGGCGCTCTATGTTCATCCGTTCAAATGGCTAAAGGTAGAGTTTTTTGTTTTCCCTGGCTTGTTTTTAAAACACCGGCTTTTCTTCTTATCCTGTTAAAAACTACAACGTCAGATGTTAATGTTTTGACAAAATCCTTTCTTTTTAGTGACTCTAGCGCTTCGTTAACTCAAGTTTTTTCTTCTGAAAGGCATCGCACTCTTTTATTTCAGTGATTGAAGCTAACAAAGCTATAAGACGCGGAAGTTCTACTCTTGGCGTGGGATATGCCAATTTCAAGAAGGACACTTTTTTTTATCTCAATATCTCCCGTCTTGGTTCAAGTCTTTTTGAATCGGAAAGCCAGTGTGGGTTTGCCTGTTTGGAAACCTCGTCGTGTTTTTCTTATAACATGGCTGCCTTCCCAGACGTGAACGGAAAACATTTTTGTGAGTTTCTACCATCGGATAAGTACAATAACACGAAGAAGTTTATTTCCAGTAAACACCATCATCACTTCAGCATCGTGGTAAGTTTCATTTCTAAACTGACTTACAATATCAGCAAAGGAACGCGAAATCGGAAAAAAAAAAAACAGAGCATGTCTTCAGGTGAGCAGACTCAGCGAAAAACGTTGTGTTCGTGAAATGGAAAATTTGGTCCTCATAATGCACATAATTAAAAATATTTTTGTAAGGCAATGACATTGTTAACTGTTTCCCGAAATCGCGATCGCTGAAAGGGAATAATCACCACGGAATGCGGGCAAACCTGTTTTGGCACAGATTAATTAGTTCATTCGCCAGGTAAAGTTTCATGTCGATGATTTTTTTTTCTTCTTTTGAAGAATGGAATCGATTGTGCTGATCGGATTTCTTCTAAATTTCTATTATGCAGCCAAAATATTTTCCTGTTAAGATGAAAAATTTTACTTCGTGAAAATATTAGTACTGAACTAGCGAATTTATCATCCAAATGATGTTGTTTTCGCCGAATGTGTTCGATAGCAACTCATCATCCGTTGGTCAAGTGCTTGAAAGCTGATGTTTAAAGAGAGAGCTCGTAGAGGCAAATATTTTGCAACGAGCACGTTATCTTTAATGAAACACGTAGACCCGAAGGCTTCTTTAAGCAATTGCATGAATTGCATTCATAACTGCGAGGATCAGTCCTTCCTTTTTTTCTTTTTTTTTTTTTCACTTCCGCAGTTCATATGTGATTTATTTCATATATATCATCCACATTCATCTCTTTCACGGGAACATATGAACCTACAATGTCCACTACAATTGACCTGCTCCCAACATCAGTGGCCTCATAGCTCAGTTGGTTAGAGCATCGCACCGGTATCGCAAAGTCACGTGTTCAAACCCCGTTGAATTTTTTTCAGGCTTCCTTACGAAATTGCGTAAATTGCGTTCACAACTGCGAGATCAGTCTTTATTTGATTGAGTTCCTTTATTGAGCGTGTTCGAAGATTAAATGTGGTTTGATGTTTGAGAAATAAATCCCACAGAACAACCATCATCAGGTAGATTTGAGTCACAGCCCCAGTGTTACCGGCAGCTTAAGCTAGGCGGACGAGACTGTTAGTAGATATTCTCTACCGAAAGAAGCACGTTCCAGAAGATTCGTCAGTGTCTTTACCAGTTGGACGTCAATTTTAGTTCAGTGAGGGATGCTTAGCGTGTAACACTGTCAAGGACAGCTGTTTCAGTAAAACCCCTGCTAGATCTATAAAAGAAGTTTTTGAGAGACTTTAGTCGTTAAAAAGCGGAAAATGTTGGGCAGACATTTGATTCCCTCTTTTATTCAGTTATTCAGGAACTTTGAGCACCAGGAAGGGAGGTGTAGGGTTAGGACTATCTATACAATCTATTAATGACGTTAGGGTTTTCCATTGTATGCCTGCAATCGCATCGCTGGCATTCTTGAATAAGCAAATGCATGCCTTGATGTGTTCAAGAATGGTGCATATCTATACGAGGGCCTTTACACAGATGAGTTAAACTACGGATTGCCTGCACTCGGTGTCCATGCATTCAACTACTTGATAGTTGGCTCGGTACTTTGTGAATATTCAATATGACTGTCGCTTCGAAGAGCTGAACAAAAGTGATTTAAAGACTGGAAATCGGGTTTCTTTCAGTTCCCATCGATCACACCTCTCCTGTCAAGCAACTCTTAATACACTTCAAGCGTTGGAACTGTCATGCAATAAACATTTTAGTAGTATATACTGCGTCAAACAAATTAAATACCGTTTTCTCAACAGGAGAGCTGTTTTTGAATGAAATTCGATTCCCCTGTTCAACTTCATTTCCCCTTTGTGCGCGAAGGGCAGGGCGCGACAAAGGAGCGCCCGCACAAGCGCACAAAAAAAAAAGGAATGAAGTTGAACAGGGGAATCGAATTTCATTCAAAAACAGCTCTCCTGAGAAGACGGTATTTGTTTGACGCAGTATATACTACTATTTTTAACCCCTTTCAAATATAGGTAATATTTACAGCAGCAAAACTGAAACGATATAAGTTTTCTTTATAGTCCCAGTGTAGCAGTTGGCCTTGTAAGAACGAAAGAAAGTGTGTGTCACTCTACGAGGAGAACAGCTATGTATGTGTTTGTGAAGACGGATTCACGGGGAAAAACTGCGAAACGAGTAAGAAACGTCGTATTGGATCCAATTTTGAGAGAATAATCAAAAACCTTTCCGTGCTGAATTTAGTAACCACGAAATAACTCTTTTTCTTAGCCAATCTTTTTTAAAAATATTAGCTAACAGCTGGGAAATCAGCCATCGTACTATGTTTTCCAACATCTTTTTCAGAAAGTAAATAACCAAGTAACTAGCTAAGTAAGAGAACAAATGAATAAGAAAGAGAGAATTTAGTTCATTTATTTTGTTTTAGATTTTCACTGTTTTTTTCGCTTAAGACGTGAAAACCTTGTGTATTTGTGACTTTAACTTTTACTGATGGTTTTGTTGCAGACGTGAATGAATGCCAGAGCAATCCGTGTTTGAACAATGGCACCTGCGTTGATAAGACAAACGGGTTCAACTGCAGCTGTCCACCACCAGTTGGCGGGGATCGTTTTCAAACAGGTTAGAGCAATAGGGAGAAGTTTACAAAGGATGTTTGTATGAACGTAAAAAAGTTTGTTTCTTTTATTTCAATGGTATCCCGTTGATACGGCCACCATTACGGAACAGAAGAATTGTCCAATATAACGGGGTTAGGTCAAATTTGACAGCTTGTGTCTATCTAATGAGATAAGAAAAGCAACGTTTTAAAAACAGGAACAAACTGCGATAAATACTATCCGCCTTTTCAAAACAAAGGCTGTGAGCTCAATTTATTTGAAAATGACTAATATATATATATTTAGGCAAGCCTAAAAGAGGAGTTCCACACAGTTCTTTCCTTATTGTATGACATTTACAGATAAACTAATATCAATGTAAGGACTTGAGCCTGTATTGTGATTATAGTTTTTTACTGTATTGCTGCAGAGCCACAGCCACCATTCAATCAAGTACAAACGTACATTTTTGACATATCATCGACCTCTGAGGGTCAACAGACTTAAATTAATGAATGAGAATGTATGATACGATTAACAAACTTTTGCTTCATAACAGTTTTATTACATCTGATTACATTTCAATACAAATGGTATAAACCACTAAACTAGATGAACAGTCCCAGTGTCCCACTTTTAAATCCAACATCACAACCAGACGTGCTTTGACTGAGTCAACATGTATCGGTGACATTTTAACCCCATAAAACCGAAATAGTCCACAGTAAAACAAAATGGTAAAACCTCAAAGTTGGCACTCTTCGACACCACCCGAAAAAAAAGGAAAGTACTTTGTTTGCCTTGTTTTTACTATTTTATGGTGTCATTTTTGTGATCTATATAAGAGTAAAGACGATAGAAAACTGCCGTCGAAGTCCTTTTTAGAATAGCACGACGCGATAAGACATGAATCAACGCAGGTGATCAACTGCAAATGGTTTTATTCTTGACTTCTCTCAATTATAAATATTACAAACCGCCTACAAACCTTGACTACAAGTCGTGGGTGGTGTTAATTTTGACATCACTATTATTGATAACATCTGATGAATAGCAACAGACTAAACAAATGGATTTGAGAAAAAAAACATTTGACAGCCGTAAACATTAAAGTTTTTCCTGCAATTAGCGTTTAAAGACCACGATTTTTTAATTAACAACGAGAATTGCTGTGAGGGACAACATACTGCTGAAATTTCGAATGCTGCAGCTGTTAAAAATCGTGTTTACTTTTGGCAAGGAGTTGTTGCTCTTTGCGAGAGTTTTCCAAATGTCAATCCGGCTCTTGTAAATGTAAAAACCGTAAACCGTCCGGACTTCACTTGGCTTTTCTTCAACAAATGTTGTGTACAGAAATGAACGACAGCAGGATTCAAAATAATATACTGGACAGAAAACATCCATTTGGAAAAAAACACGAGCATTTTTTAGTCCGAGCAGCATGAAAACAACAAAGTGTGTAAGAAAACAAAGAACCGAAGCCGGCCCATGTTTCCTCGGCGTTCCTCGTAGAAATTGGAAAACTAAGACAAGTAACAACCACAACTCGCAGTGACTGAGACAAATCGCCATGTGTCCATATAAAAGACACAACAGGGGTACCAACCTGCGGACAACAATCACTCTGAACGCAGAGCCAAGCAGTAGCCGTCATTTCACACAAAAGTATTGATTTGCTAAGCAGATACAAATGCTTAGCGGGCCTTGATAGTTTTTCACTGTCACTTTGTGTTACTTCCCATGTCTACCAAGGAAGCTTCTTCAATTAAGGATTTTTAGCGGCAAAATATCCCAGTTTAATACACAGCAAAAGTCTGCAATCGGAGACAGCGATGCATGATTAAAACCTTGCTAAACTACAAAATAGCAAACCCAGCCAATCGGCAATTTTGTTGCTCTTAACATCCAAGCGCTTATTCTCACCTGTTCAAACAAAAAAAACAACTGAAAAGTAGACAAGGTAGGTTGCGCCCACGAGCAATACCGCAAGCCAAGATTACCATGAGGAAATCGGTTGACGGGTTTCTATGAGTATGGGGCTCACCTTGGAGGCCCTTCGGGCCGCCGGAGCTCCGCTATCATAATTGTTTCTCAAGATTTGTCACTTGTCTCTCGATCCATAAATGTATATATAAGTGGCTGCATGAACGAGGTCCTCTTGGTTCTAGTCATGGTTGAAATTCCAATTAATGAAGTAATAAATAAAGAAGCAAATAGATGTAAAGACATAATAAGAGGGAGAGATGAACCAGAAAATATATTTTGTAACACCTCGTTAGTTTCACAGGAGTATGTTTGCTATGCTACGTTGTAATTATCAAAGTATTGGAGGCGTGCTCGTAAGGTGTCTCAAGGAGCTAGTAGGCTATTTAAGGTTTGTTAAGATATGCAAGCTAAAGAGCCATTCAAGGCATCTCTGACAACCCTAAGTTTTGCTATGTCGAAATCTGAATCTGCAAGCATCTTTCAAGTGATCTCGGAAGCACACAACGCCGGAGTTTCTGGTCAACAAACACCTCCGTTCTTCAGATACGTCTTCGTCAAATGCTGAAACCTTGCAGTTATTTTCCAAACTCTTGGACGTCAAATTTGGCAAAATGTTTGCCGCGCGATCTTGAGGAGAAAGAAGCGGGCACTCAATCGCAACTTATGAAGTTAAAAATGGAATCAAAGGCTTCAAACTCGTTCAATGTCAAGGGGAAAGTCCAGTGCGAGTTAAACGTCCCTTTGCAAGACCTACTTACTTACTTACTTACTTACTTACTTATATTTTAAACCTCGTAGTCTTGCGACTATACAGGATGCTAAAAAAAACTTCCACATCTCAGGATTTAAAAAAAAGCGATGATATTGCATTTAGACGTCCCAGAAAGGGACTAGAAACAGTAGAGTGAAGGTAGGAAGGCTTTATTTGATTAGAATATAAATATTTCTACCGCTACTCTGTTCGTTGGAATTCTAGGTTTTGAACGGTCAATTTTTCTTTATCAACTTTTGATGACACACACCACGATTGGGCTGCCTGTGATTGCAATAGAATAATGAGTGTTAGGATCAGAGCTTCTATCTAAGTTAAGGGCGTAATAACTTTTGCTGGGGAGAGAAGAATTAAGAATATTATTAATTTGGCCATGTGCGAAATCAGATCGTTGTAATTGAAATATGGAAGCTCGCTTATGAGTGTTGTGTATACCTAAGTAGATTGTCCGTTAATGTTCTTATGAAATTAGTGACACCACCAGAAGATCCTAAGCGAACTGCAAGACTGGACAAATCAGTTCAATTTTTAATGGCGATCGGACGACACCTTTCATTTTTCCGCAGCCAGATGGTTGAGTTCTTGGCCCAACAAAATGAGAAAAGATATCTTTCCTTTATTTTCTTGGCAGCAGATAATAAACTCTGCAATCGTGGGGAAAGGTGATCATAGATAGCAGCATGTTCTAAGGATGAGTTTCCTCAGAGACCAATATTTGCAGGAGCGATCCTGTTTACTTCTCTACGGGATGCCATTACACGTCTACGGGCGGTGCGCCGGGTAAATTTACAAATAATCGGTTTTGTCCGTCCATCAGACACGTTACGAGATAGCACTTGATGAGCAATGTCAAGGTCATAAGGATGAATTTCAACTCGAATTGTGTTGAAGACTCTCATGCAAAGTTGTAATGTTTCATCTGCGCTTTCTCGTTGCTTAACCTCAGAAATACCTACAAGTTTGATGTTTTATGAATACGAATATTCCTATGCTTTATCCAATGAAGATGATATTTTACTAATCTACTTGAGATGACAGATGATCCTGTCGTTGACATATTTCTTAAAATCGTCTTATATGTTGCTCAGATCTCACTGCAAGTGTGAGAATGTCTCACCGAGGGAGATCTCAGGACGAGATTAAGCCACAGTCACAGTTATAGTACATAGTCATGGTCATAGTCACAGTTATAGTCACAGTCACAGACACAGTCACAGTCACAGTCACAGACATAGTCAAAGTCACAGTCATAGTCACAGTCACAGTCACAGTCACAGTCACAGTCACAGTCATAGTCATAGTCAAAGTCACAGTCACAGTCATAGTCACATACATAGTCATAGTGACAGTCACAGTCACAGTCACAGTCACAGTCATAGTCACAATCACAGTCACAGTCATAATCATAGCCATGGTCACAGTCACAGTCACAGTCACAGTCACAGTCACAGTCACAGTCATGGTCACAGTCACAGTCAGTCATAGTCATAGTCACAGTCATAGTCATAGTCACAGTCACAGTCACAGTCACAGTCACAGTCACAGTCACAGTCACAGTCACAGTCACAGTCACAGTCACAGTCACAGTCACAGTCATAGTCATAGTCATAGTCACAGTCATAGTCATGGTCACAGTCATGGTCACAGTCAGTCATAGTCATAGTCACAATCACAGTCACAGTCGCAGTCATAGTCACAATCACAGTCACAGTCGCAGTCATAGTCATAGTCATAGTCACAGTCATAGTCATAGCCATGGTCACAGGCACAGTCACAGTTATAGTCATAGTTACAGGAGTCTATCTTTTCGTTGAGGGCTGAGGGTTGAGGGTTCTATGTCGAGGGTCAATATTATTTAGAAAAAAATAAATAGAAAAATATAAATACAACCCAGTCCACATTGCCCCGATATTCTGGCGGTTGGGGTGATGAAATAGTGAATAGCACGTGCTGTGTGGCGTGACATCCCAATTTTTTTTTTTAATTTTTTTATTACTGAATTTAAACGTTTACAGGACTTGCGCAGCTAACCGCGCGATACTTGGACTACTTACAGTACTAACACTACTTGGGATACAATGCTTACGCTATTTACAACACTAACACTACTTGCGATACAGTACTTACGCAATTTACAATATAAACACTAAGCACACATAAAATACAAAAAAAAAAATCATAGAAACAAACACCCACCAACAATAAGAACTTTAAAGGAGTTAACTGCTAACTATAAACATCAAGAAATTTAATCATATTACGAAATGGGACCACTTTTTAACAAAAGCAGGGCGATCATTCGTCATGATTGCGATATATTTTTCTATTTCAATTTTATCTTGTGTGAGAATGATGAAATCAGCAAACTGAGGTCTTTTGTCATCTAAAGCATTAGTATAGAGAAAGTATTTTCCGATTGAAATTAAATGATTAAGGGTTAAACAGGACAATCAATCGTCGAAAACCCCGTATAATATTTCAGTTTTAGAAAGAAAGGAGATCTTTTTTGCCGACATCGAATTAAACCAAGTAGTGAACTCAGACCAGAATGATTTCGCAACAAAACATGAAAAGAATAAATGAGCAATCGTTTGTTCGACGTTAGTACAGTACGGGCAATAAGGGTTAGGTTTTTTCTTCATTTTGTATAAGATGTTGTTGGTGTATAGTATATTGTGAATTATTTTATACTGAAAAACAGATAGTTTTACTTCTTTCGTTACACAAAATGGCAGAGAATAAAGGCTTTGTCGCTTTTGTGCATCAAAACCGAGTTCTGCTAATCTTTTCTCTGCGGCCGGTGGACACTGTTGTCGGCTAATCAAAGTATTGTACACTGTCTTACACGTAAGCTTATCGATTGCGAGTAGAGTGTTTGCCACGACCTGTTGATGTGTGTCCTTTTTTAAACTTTTTTTCCACTGATCTGGTATAGCCGAAAGCAAGCCAAGATACTGTAGAAAATTACATTTAATTTTAAATTTTTGTACGAATGCTTTAAACGACAAGAAGCTACCGGTATTTTCTATCTCATTAACAAGACAGGCAAGTTTTCGGATCCCTTTTTGATTCCAGATTCGATAATAAACAGATAGATTGTTTATTCGTATAAATCGGTTGTTCCAAATTATTTGATTTAAGATGTGTTCTTTATCTTTAGGCGTAGTACAGTTTAGCTCTTGCCAGTGTATTAATACATCTCGATAAAATTTCGGTAAGAGTTCATTAAGACATAAATATTTGATGTCATAGTTACACTGAAAAAGAAGCTTTCCTCCCACGCTCGAAAGTAAGGATAACGGAATAAATTTCCATGATCTATCTTCATCGGAACACAAACGCTTTACCCATGTTATCTTCAATTTCGATTGACATGTCAAGTCTAGGCTTAAAGAGAATCATCACGCCTCTGCTATGATTTGAACCATGGCTTTCAATTATTTTGCCTCCCCATTCCGCTTCCCATGTTTTAATGGTCTGCGGGGACGAGTATGTTTCTTGCAAAAAAATAACATCAGATTTTTGTTGATGTAACCATCGAAACACTTGGCGTCGCTTGGTTGTTTTGTTTAACCCTCTTACATTCAAAGATAAGACTTTAATCTCTATGGTTAACTATCAAAATAAGATTGGAGAAAATAGTCGTCACTAGCACAGTTTTCAGATTCGAGTCGGTGTGGAAAAAATGACTATATATGCACACGGCACGTAAATATTGTAGCCTCGCTAGATGCTTAACATCATAAAGTGGAACAAAAAAATAGCAAATAAATCCTAGCACAACAAATAAAACAAAACACAAAACACACAAGAACCTGCCGCACTCACAGCAGGTTACCTTGTCCGAGGAGAGCGCGAGTATTCCTTAGCGATCCGCAAAGGCAGCTATGTTCAATCTCTGGTTCAGCTTCTTTCCATTATTCGACCGTAAAGCGGGAACGTTTTTGTCTCAGGTCCACGGTAAACTTCATTCTCAATAATAAGCTTCTCCACATTAAAGAACGCCGCCTTCTTTTCTTCCTTCGCCTTCTTAAGGACGGGATAGAGTGTCTTTCTAATATCGTCTATTTCCTTTGGGAAGTCATCTGATACGCCGAATTTTTTACCCTTAGGCAATTTCTTGATGTGTGATTTAATATACTCTTTGTCTTGGAAGAAAGAGGCTTTGGCTATTATGGGCCTCGGATAATCCTTCTTGTTTTTGTTTTCTTTTGGTCGAGTTGGAATCCTATGAACTCTTTCGAATTGGATATCTTCGAGGGCGCTGCTTGGTATCTTCATTTCTTTATGTAGAAATTGTCTTAGTTTACTTTCTGTCTCTTTTGGAGATTCGTGTTCGTCGTCTTTGATACCAAAGAATTTAATATTATTTCGCCGATTATAACATTCCTGTTTAATTACACGTCTCTCGAGTGCTTCCATCTCGGCAAGTTTGTCGCCTACGGCATCAAGTTTCGTCATAGTTGACACGGCGTCGTTCTTCAATTCTGCAATATCTGCTTGAGAGAACTCCAAACTCTCTTTCAAGTCGTTTTTTTTCTTTCTCGAGCTTCAATACTTTGGCTTGTAACTTTTGAATTTCAGGAAGAAGAGCAAGAACTCTGTCTAATTTTTCTTGAATTCCGTCCAGCTTCTTGCTGCACATGGTGCAGCCATGATTGAGTTCTTCTTCAACACCTTCTTCGTCCGTTTGAGAGCCACATTCACGCATTCGTTTTTTTCTTCGACTGTCGCTTTTCTCTATTTCTAATTCTTTTGATTCTACGGTCTGTAGTTGGTTTGTTGCGTTATCTGCCTTTGCAGACATCGTTAATTTAGATAGGAAACAGCAGAGCACACAAAGCTGCGTCCGTCATCTTTCGCGCCCAGTCCCAGTCTCCTAAGTCCCAGTCTCCAAATTTTTTTAGAGGCGTGGTTTGTATCCAGACAATTACATTTAGAATCTACAGAAGCCCATATTTCATCGTAAATCTGGTTAGATTCACGGTGTGGTACGGCTTGTTACCACGTGTGTTACGACGAATCAAAGAAAATAAATGTAACAAGAAGAGAGATTTTATATGGGCGTCTCATAACTGCTTTCACAACATGGCCCGGTGACTGTTGGGCAAACTCTTTTGTCCTCTTGAGAAAAAAAATGAATGACTTGAAACGCCGTGTCTAGTCCAGTAAATAACATTTCTTGAGCAGAATCGGCCACAAAAAACGTGGACATATAAGGATGCTTAGTGGCCACCATTATTTCTATTTCGTATGCCTGATAATTTCCCAAAATGTCGTTAGGCAGTTTAATAACAATGCCTGCTTTGACACACATTTTATTATGCAACAAGTGCTTGTCTGCGCAAAAATGGGATACCAGCCAGGTCACGATTTCCGGTGCGGTGATCAACGTCTTTGAAACAGCGTAACACTCGTAGCTCTTCTTTACTTGTTGGCGCTTTCCGCTATTACAATATGCGATTTAGTTCGATTTGACAATATGGATTCGTCTTGGAAATAGATTGCTTTTGCGGTAAAAGGACAAGAATTAAACAGCTGTTAGAACGGGAACCAGGCAGAGGACGACGAGGAGGCAATGTTAATTGCTCTTAAAAATCACGTGAAATCGTTCTCCTTCCCCCTCCTTCACTAAGGTGCCCGTGGGTAATGCGATGTAAACACAAAATGACTGCCACCGAGTCCCGTCATCCATCAAAGTACAAAATGTAGGTAGACGTCGCTTGAAATCGAGGATTCACATCGATTCATAATTGTTGGCAATATTTGTAATCAAAGTGAAACTATCGTAAACTCGTGGATACGGCCATGGAAGTGGTCGTTGATGCCATGGCTTTAACTAAAAGGTGGCTTTAATTAATTTATAATAGTTTGGAATGGTCTTTGACATGTAAAAGTAACCATTTCTACACCTTTTAAAAATATATTTTAGATGTCACTGCGGACAATTTTAAACGAGACCTTTATGACCAAAAATACTGGCTTTTTAACCTGGAACACCGTTAGTGAGACGTAAATCCAAAATTTACACCTTAAGCGAGACGAGCACTATCTCTTGCATCCCTTCCCCCCCTCCCCCCCCCCCCTTTCGCATTTCATATGGGAGCTCCCCACTGGGAAACCTAGGATGGAACCTTGCATGCTGGCAAGAAATACTTTAGGGTGGTGAAATATATAAAGTATAGTAGAATTCCATCAGTTCGAGCATTTAATTACTGTTGATATAGTTTGAATCTGCAATTTCCCCAGGTTTTGCACCATTATGTGCAATGTGCAAGTAGCGAAAGTTTGTGCTTATTTAACAGCACGCTTTGATAACATTTTTCAGAGCAATAATATCTTTGTTTTTTCTTACTGACCCCTCTGATAATTTAGCAATGTTAATGCTGCCACAAGACGAGTAAACATTGATTTATAAACAAGTGCTTTTGACTGAATTGCACAGGTGCAACGCCCGTTTTTAAAGTTCACTCCCTTGAACACCTCACTGAAAATAATGCATTTGCAAAACAGGGTTTCAGAACATGAAAGTTCTCTTGACACCAATGCCGAATTTGCAGCTAAGTTAGTTCCCTCTTAAAAATTTCAATTTCTACCCAGTAACTGCAAACAAACGGTTGCGTGACAAAATGTAATGTGACCCCCACAAAGTGTCACGTCATCAATATGTATAAGCAAATATGTCTGCTTAGATGGCTCCGCTATGAACGTAATTTTGACCAACGGCTGCACTACTTAAATTACTTTTGATTTCACCAAACTATTAGTCCTTGGACATCTTTTGACCAAGCCCATCCCCATATCACGATTTAGTTATTGTGGTATAAACAAAAACGCAGAGGCATTCAAGTTTTCAAGTGCAA
The DNA here is from genome assembly GCA_948470475.1 of Galaxea fascicularis. Classification (NCBI taxonomy): domain Eukaryota; kingdom Metazoa; phylum Cnidaria; class Anthozoa; order Scleractinia; family Euphylliidae; genus Galaxea; species Galaxea fascicularis. The sequence continues at coordinate 5,107,610 of OX419337.1, read as the reverse complement.
TCTAATTCCACACCAGAACTGTCGCATTGGCAAGAATGACGTGCAAAAAATGTTAACAGGAGGATCCACAAAATAATCATTTTGCCTGAATTAAATCTACGGTTAGTAGGACTTGGTGAGAACTTTACGTTTATGACAGATTATAGTTTTTAAAAACTAGCAATGTCAAAAAGTGCGAGGCTGGAATACTAATATTTTTGAAATGAAATCCGACCAACGGAGCTTTGTCTGACTAAGGTGAATTGGGAGTGCACCATGAAACTTTACCAGATTTTGCCAACATGGTAGTGTACTAGCAGAGGTATTTCCCATATCACGAAGGGAGACACATTAGTCTCGGGGGTATGACCAGTACGACAAATTTCCATTTGAGGTAAAACAAAAACTATTTTTTTTAATCAAACCATTCATCTCGCCTGACAACACAAATCATGGGTTTGAAACGACAACTGTACCCATCAGACGGAAGGATTAGTTAAGTACAGTGTTGTACTCGAGTTAAACGAAGAAATGACGCAAACGAAAAGGGTGAGAATTTCTTGTTGAACTAGAACAGCTCAGCTCTTTTGGTTAGATATTTATTTAGCTTGGCATTAACTACGAACTGAAGCAGACCCTTGAACAGCACAAAAATGGATCGAAACTGTGCTCGCCAAATACGCGGTGCCAAACCGTCATCTTGACCATGGAAACCTTAGTCTCCTTCGCAGCCGTTTTTGGGGGGAGCGTTGCGTGACATTCCAAGAACGGCTGCGAAGGAGACTATGGACACCTCAACACGAAAAGACTTCCACCGACCGCAAAACTATGATAATCGACGTCACACAAGATTTTTTGTCTTAATCTGAGTTGCTTTTCGCGATAGTACGTTTGATAAAGCTTGCTGCCGACTTGTTTATTATGATAGCTTTATCGTTACCTTATTTTTAATGCCCAACTGATTTCACATTGAAAACAAATAAAATGTACGCGTCAGCGCAGGCGCAGTCTCCCTTTCTGGTGGCGTGGGATTGGCTAATTCTATCACATGACCAGAAGGCAGAGATCCCATGAGATAGCACGGCGCTTGCGCAAGTCATTGCACGATTTGCGCTTATCGCGGTACGTCATACAAATTCTTGGAGCTTGGGTTTTTCTACGCTAAAAACCTTTTTGGATACGACTTGCTGGAGAGGTTAACGTAGTTAGCCTTAGTTGGAGTCCAGCTTAGGCCCTAACGTAGTTGGGTGCCACTAATTCAGTGTGATTATGTCCGATCACGAAGACCACACAACTGACGCGCGCCCTCCTGAGACGTCAACGGACGGTGGCGCCCAGAATATGCCTTCAGCAAACGCTTTCGCGGATATGTTCAAAGCTGCCATGGCTCCAGTTCTGAGCCAGCTGACCAACTTGAATGAGAATGTGAGTTCAATGCTCCTGCACGGGCACGACGACTCCGATGAGGACGGTGAAACCGCCTCTAACGACGAGCCCGCCAAATCTGCGGACTTGGATGCGGATTTATCCGCGCTCCTCGCCTCTGCGGGCAAAGGTGCTAATAACGAGGCTATGCCGGGAGAAGACCTCTTGAAGGAACTCGCGCAGGACTTAACCGTAAGCGAGAAGACTTCTCCGCCCCTTCGCGAAGGGCTGGCGGCTATTTTTAATAATCTTTTGTCGGAAAAGATGGGGGACGAGAAGCTTAAGGCCAAACTGGAAAAATATCCTCGCCCAGAGAATGTCAAGGGTTTGCGAACCCCGAAAGTGAACCCCTCGATCTGGAGCCAGCTTTCGACTACCATAAAAGCTCAAGATGTCAGATCGCAGAAGGGACAAAACACTCTTATCGGCGCCATTACAGCCATGACAAAAGCCGCCGATTTGGCGCTGGGAAAATACAGCCAAGACAAAGAACTGATCACCTTGTTGACAGATGCAGTTGCACTGGCACTCCAATACAACCACGAGGTGAATCACTCCCGACGCCTCGCTATGAAGAAAGAGATGCATAAAGACTATGCAGCTTTATGTAACCTGTCCCCTGTTGATGGTACCTCAGAGTACCTGTTCGGAGACTTGTCAAAGCTCGCGAAGGATATCACAGAGGCCAATAAGTTGACGAAAAGGGTTCGCCCCCAACATTCCGGAAATTCCCGTGGCGATAAGTACGCTGGGCGCTCAACATTTGGCTCGAACCAGCGAAGATTCCAGCCTTACCCTAGAGGAAAATCCTCTGATTTTTTAGGCAAAAGTCGCTTCTCAAAGCCGCCGAGAAAGAAAAAGGACGGCGAAACCAGCCTGCGCCAATGAAGGTGCCTGAGGTATGTAATGCAAACATGACATCTCTGTCTATTGACATTGTACCTAGCTTGATAAAATCACAAACTAGCTTCCAAGCTGGAGAGCTCAAACATTTTCTGCCGCAGTGGGAAGCGATAACAAATGACCCTTCTATTCTTCAGATCGTTACTGGAGTTAAACTTGAATTTAAAAACAGTGTTGCACCGGTGCAACATTCTGGAAGACCTAGCGTCTTTAACAGTCAGCAACATTCAATTGTCAACGCTGAAATTGCTGAACTTCTTGCTAAAGGGGTCATTGTGCCCGCGGCACAGGAAACGGAGGAATTTATTTCCACAATATTTTTACGACCGAAAAAGGATGGCACGCACCGTACCATTCTTAATCTCAAAGCGTGTAACGAATTTATTGTTTACCATCACTTTAAAATGGATACTCTAGAGGCTGCTGTTAACATGATGAGATCAGGTTGCTTTATGGCTTCGGTGGACTTAAAGGACGCGTATTATACCGTACCTATCCACCCATCTCACCAGAAATACTTAAAGTTCTGGTTTGACGGTGTTTTCTACAAATATACCTGTTTACCTAATGGCCTAGCTAGTGCCCCGCGCATATTTACCAAACTATTAAAGCCGGTGTATGCCACCCTCCGGAGCATGGGACACCTCAATTCAGGGTACATTGACGATTCATATCTACAAGGGGACACCTCCGCGGAATGTCATGAAAATGTCATCGACACTGTCATGTTGTTTACAAAATTAGGGTTTCATATCTATCCAGAAAAATCGGTTTTTATACCCTCTCAGAAGTTAACCTTCTTAGGGTTTGTACTGGATTCTATTGCTATGACAGTTACGCCTACGGGGGGAAAAAGTTCAACGGATTCTGTCTGTCTGCGCTACGCTCTTAAAAACACGAATGCCCACCATTAAACAAGTCGCAGAGGTAATCGGAATTTTGGTGTCCAATTTTCCCGGTGCTCAGTTTGGACCACTTCATTACCGTCACCTTGAGCGTGATAAATATCTCGCACTCCTAGCAAACAAGGGCGATTACGGGGGCAAAATGCAATTATCCCCTCCCGCTTTAATAGAACTTAAGTGGTGGCGTGATAATGCCGTAACTCTCAAACGAGATATCCAACACGACCACCCCAGCGCTTCAATTCAGTCAGACGCATCAACATTGGGCTGGGGAGCTGTTTTTGGCACTCAGAAAACTGGGGGGAGATGGACCCCTTCGGAAGCTGAATACCATATAAACATATTGGAATTACTTGCAGCCTTTTTTGCGTTAAAGTGTTTTTGTAGCCATATGAACAACTGCCACATCCAAATTCAGATCGACAATACCACAGCCCTCGCTTATATAAACAATATGGGGGGCTCAAAATCCAAAGAACTTAACCAGCTAGCTGTTCAAATTTGGGACTGGTGCATATCACGGAATATTTGGCTCTCAGCTGTGCACATACCTGGTCGGCTGAACACTGGGGCTGATGAGAAATCACGCGTGTTCTCAGATAATCACGAGTGGATGTTAAACAAACACTTGTTTGACGAGATCCTGTTGCGCCACCCCGGCCTCGATTTCGACTTGTTTGCAAGCCGCTTAAACAATCAGATCAGTAGTTACTGCTCGTGGCACGCAGACCCTAGCAGTGCACACGTAGACGCATTTACTATGAATTGGAATGGGCTAAAGTCTTATGCTTTTCCCCCCTTTAGCCTTCTCCCCAGATGCCTTCAGAAGATCAGTCAAGACCGAGCACAGGGTGTACTAATCGCCCCACTTTGGCCAACGCAAACGTGGTTTCCAGTCCTCCTACGACATTTATGCGACCAGCCCTGGATCCTACTCCCACGACCAGACCTTCTACAACATCCCTCCCGCGGTGTCCCACATCCACTACACAGGACTCTTCATCTGATGGTATGTCCTGTGTCAGGGGATCCTTCAGCCATTACCACTTTCCAGAGGAGGTTACCGACATTCTCATGGCGTCCTGGAGGAAAGGCACTCAAAAACAGTATGCCACATACGTTAAAAAATGGATGGCATTTTGTCGTGAACGGCAAATTAATTGTTATTCACCACCACTGAGAGACGCCCTTCAATTTCTCTTTGGGCTCTTTAATCAAGGTCTTAGCTACTCAACCCTTAATACTGCTCGCTCTGCTTTATCTACCATTGTTACGATAGACGGAGGGGGAAGCTTTGGTAGCAACCAAATTGTTACACGGTTTATGAAAGGGGTATTTGAATCGCGTAGACCCAAACCTAAATATGACAAAATTTGGGACGTTTCAGTAGTTTTAAAACATTTATCTTCTTTGTACCCCAATGAAGCCTTGTCTTTAAAGGATTTAACGCACAAGGTCCTTATGCTCATTCTATTAGTTTCTAGTCAACGAGGGCAATCAATACACTACCTAGATCTTCAGCATCTTACCATGGAGGAAGATACTTATTCATTTGACATCGCTGAGCATATCAAGACCAGTACCCCTAGAAGCCCCCATACGAGGATTGACATTGCTGCCTATGAGCCAGACAGTACCATTTGCCCTTTGACCTGCTTGAAAGCATACATCAACAAGACCAAGGCTTTGCGTAATAACGAAACAAAACTGTTTATTAGTTATGTTAGACCCCATAAAGCTGTATCTAGGGACACGGTTTCCAGGTGGACTAAAGACACTCTTAGCCTTTGTGGTATTGATACTAAGGTGTTCACGGCACATAGCACTAGGTCAGCATCTGTTTCCAAAGCTAATGAAAAGGACGTGCCTGTCTATGAGATCATGGCTAAGGCAGGCTGGAAGTCTGCAGAGACCTTTCGTAAATATTACAACAAACCGGTTATTCAAGGAAACAGCCTTGCTTCCGCTATCCTTGACCAGTGAAGACTGTTATATGTCTTTTGGAATTTTGCATGTGATACTTTGCTCATTTTGTTAATGTTAGACAATATATTACAAACATGGTTACCCTTGTCTATGCTCACCCTCTTACTTTTGTATGGGTTTCATGCCTCTTGTTCGAGTGCATGTCGTACGGGTGCATCTACGCTTTAAAGTCTCATGGGATCTCTGCCTTCTGGTCATGTGATAGAATTGGAAAATTAAACGAGACTTACCTGTAAGTTGAAGTTTGATTGAGATTCTATCACATGACATCAGAAGGCGAGAGATCACATGCCCTCCACTAGCACGCCCACCCTTGGCACTTTGGTTGCCGGTCTCTTCAGACTCTTGGCTTTTTCAGCCTGTATGCTATTTTAGATGCACCCTGTACGTGGCTTTTAATTATGACTTGCGCAAGCGCCGTGCTATCTCATGTGATCTCTCGCCTTCTGATGTCATGTGATAGAATCTCAATCAAATTTCAACTTACAGGTAAGTCTCGTTTAATTTTCCAATTATTTCACTTCCTGTTACACCGGAAGGGAAATATTCATCACGCAACGCCACTATCACTCGTGGATGCTAAGAGCATATCCACGAGTAAAACGGAAGGAATGTAACTTTTTTAAGGTAAGGCATCTCGCTTTGTTTGATAGTCTGTTGATCCTGCTTATCCTTTGCCGTTAAATTTAGCTCTTGCTTTTTATGACGACGATTTTTTTCTAGCCAAACATTTAAGTTAAGTTTATATTAAGCAAGAAAAAACGCCTTACTCAGAGCACATGTATTTCGTTGTATTGTTTGTACCGTTTGTATCGTTAAACGGTAAAAAGACTACCACACTCTTTTTGAGGAATTTTCACGGCAAAGCGGTCGTCGTAGAGGGCAACAACAATGCTGTCAGTCTTTGCTACAACAAAGAAATTAAAGCTGCGTTGATCAAGATTCGGAAGAAGTTAGAATCGTTGGACAAGAATTTTTGTATTTTCTTGATTTCGCAAGAGGAGCATCCTAAGTACTGGGCCGGGTTGAGATAACCCAGCGTTAGTGCGAAGTTTGCAATCAGATATGAGAGCTTAAAAAGCAAATTCAGTTTCATTATTTTTGCCTACAATTTGATGATTAAATACTCTAAAAATAATGGTGCATTAAGTATTCAAGAAAATGCTTTTGACAAAAAGAAAAAGAAACCCGGGTTAAAGTTTAACCCCGGGTTAGCGCTAATCGGCCTTCGAACAACTGGGCCCTGGACTTTATCTCGGCATGATTTCCACTCAGCTCCATACAATACAGTCCACGCATTTTGTGCCTCAACAGGCAGCCCAATCGTGGTGAGTGGCATAATATACCTTAGAATTCCAACAAATGGTTTACACATTCACCGTCTCTGAAGCAGGCGGGCTCCTCGCTGGGGCATCTACTTAACTTCCCCATTTTTTTCTGTTTCTGCTGAAATCAGTGCAAGTTTTATTATTTTATGAATTTAAGAAAACTATGCAAAATCGACTTTAATGGAAGAGGACAACATTACTATGTGGGCACACTTTCCCTAATCAATAAATTTCAAATTAAATGCTCAAAGTAGCTTTATCTAACTGCAATTTATATTTTATTTATTTATTTATTATTATTTTCCCTTAGTCTTTAACACCAGTTATTCAGTGTGCATATATATTTATTTTCAGAAACAACACGACACTTTTTAAAA
>OX419337.1:5078207-5095707 GCA_948470475.1 Galaxea fascicularis | reverse complement strand
GCTCCTGTTGGGATAATTTAGAGGTTACATGTACTTCTGAGTATGCCAGTGACATCTTTCATATGTAAGAAATCTTTGCTAAAGTTGTCCAAACTATTGGTTGAATCTGCATGACACGCGCAATCGTTGCCGGGACTATACAGCTAGGAGGGCTTTGCATGGTTAAGCGTTCTGAGGCTCCCGCCGTCAAGTAACTTTGCTGTCAAAGAACTCCATACTTACGCTCCAAGAATTGCGAAAATTTGCCTTTCTAAGTCGAACATACACATGCAATTCATTAGATTGGAGTGAACGAGCGAAAATTTTACTGATGGGCGCAATTGACTTTAATTTGGAATATACCGTGACTTCATGCATGGTATGATGACTATGATGAACTGGGCTTTGTATGAAAGAAAATTTCAACGCTATCGTTCTTCTTCAAACAAAAATGTAATGCACTAAGCTGCGATGGAGAATATCCCAAACCACATGCCGAAACGACTGACATGCGGTGTGCGGGAAAATGGCGTGAAACGTGCCGCGTGAGAGTTTGTGCCAGGCCAGGGAAAGCCTCGATGAGCGAGGAAACAAGAGCTAACGCCATCTAATTGAAAACAGATTTTATGCAGGAAGGAAACTTTGGATCCGAAGGACCTTGATGTAGAACACACTAAATTCACAAAGGGAAAGTTCAGAACTTATCATTATTGCTAGGATATACTGTGACTGAATTCTTTTATTTACACAGCTACAACTGAGGGCATAAAATAGAGTGGTTAGATACATCTGTTGCTATAATGTTTTTCATATTGTTATAATACAATTCCAAACTGGGTAAATTGTCCGGCGAAAGTGCTACAAAGGCCCGGTACTGATGAATAGAACTGATTGTTTTCTTTAAAACAATCTTCACCCTTTGAGGTTTTCAAATTTTGTCAAAAAACAGTGCAATTTACTCGTAGCCATTTCCCGACCTATCCAATCGAACAAAACCGAACAAAAAACCAATCGAACAAAATCGAACACCTATTTTGCTGTGAGTTCGATTTTCGAACCAAACGGACCAATATAATCGAACAAAATCGAACTAATCCAATGCAATTGTCTCTTGACCAGTGTTGACGCCTCAAGCTGAGTAAAGCACGTGGAATATAATCATTGTCACCTTTTATTGAATAACCAGGAACTGAACATCATACTGCAAGAAAGTCAATGTTGGAACAAAACAAAACAAATAAAAGGCAATTTCGATGACTGTTAAGGTACTGTGACTGTTAAAAGGAAATGCTTCTCAACAGAGAAAAATCGCACCATTTCAACAACAGCAATACAGGCAGTTGTGTTTAAAATTAGTATTATAATAAGCAAAAGGGACCTCGCTGCAGCCATTACTCACTGGGGCCTTATGCAAAATCAGCCATTGTTAAAGGCAATTTATTTGAAACCTCCGATAATATCACACAAAAGAGGTAAATCTCTTAAAGACATGCTTGTAAGGGCAAAAATATAATCTAAGGCTCTAATGCGAGGCGACCACAAAAACCGCATGAGGAGTCCGTGCAGGCCTGTCACTCATTTCCTCTCATGTAACGGCACACGTGTACCTTAATTTCCGCAGTATTTTTTATCCTTTTATAGCTCCAACCGCATTTTACGTCACAATATTCTCCGCTAGTTATCACGTGACCTTAGCCTTATATACCGCAAAACTTGTGTAATTTTCCATAAGGTTCACAGAAATTCGACGGGCAACTCTGAGCAACTTTGGGTAACTTTCAGTTACATCAGAGAACCTCCGATTATTGCTGTTTAACTCAGAACCTACTAGAGCGTTCGCCCCAACACGTCCTACCAAACAGGGTCGCTATAACAGTTGGCACAATAAATCTCAGCCTTGTGGAATCTGTGAGTAGTTAATTTTTCTTAGTTTCACGGATCTCTCCGTCACCGGAGCTGACGCCGCTACAGTCGAATTTCTGTAGAGTTCAAGTCAAGTCAAGCAAGCTCATCCGAGCAAGAAGAGTAGTCTACCCTTGGAAACAGTTGAGCAGTCAACCGAGGACACCAAGTAAGTCCGTTCCTTTACTATCGTAACCGAAATAAAGAAAAAAGGAGAGAGTGGACAGAAGAGCACGTGCTCCTCAAAACGAACAATGGAGCACTGTCGATCTACCTGAAGAAAAGTGAGATTCCGCTGGAGAAGAACATACGAATACTATTTGAAATCTGCAACCAAAGAAGATTTGAGAAAACCTCTGCAGACGACGAGGAGAAAATTAACGTTGCATAAATTTAAATTAGTTACTGGTAGAAACAGAGCTTTAGAAAACAAAGAGTGTCTGTGTCTCATCACCTTGTCGAACTTTTCGCCTAAATACCTGAAGTACTACGCCATGAGCCACTCACAAAACAGCGAACAAAAGACAAAACTCGACGCTACACCAGACGAAACTAGCGATACTGGCTTTAGTGAAAGTTCAGAAAATTTTGCGCAGAGCAAAGAGACAATCACCCCCGATAAAGCAGAAGGTTCAGAAATTTATGAAAAGAGCGAACCGTCGGAAACACGTTCTCGGACTATGACAGAAAGGGGTTTCGAGTTCCGTTCCGCGGTAAAGGAAAATTCAGCTAAGGCCGCAAACAAGAGCTTTCACGCAAACGTCACCGCGTTCCATACATACCTCGCTGGCTCAACAGATCGAGATCAAATAGACAGGAAGGTTAAAAATTCGCCGAAAAAACTGAATTCGAGTTGTATAGTTGGTTAGACCTAGTGAAAAATACCCTCCAAGCAGAGCCGATAACCGAATTACTTTCAACTTTGAAAGATTCAATTTAAGGAGTACAAAGTGCGGCGTTAAACAAGTTGTTGACATTAGACAAACATGAGACCTTATCTGTGGGATCAAAATCGTCACGCAAGTCAAGACATTCGATAAAGTCATGCACATCCGGTTCGTCGAGCTCTTCAAAAGAAACTTTGATTAAGGTGAAAGCAAAACGTGCAGCGCTGGAGCAGAAATTAAAATTCAGCGATAAAATTGAAGAGCAACAAAAGATTTTAAATAAACTGAGACTGCAACAACAGTTAAGCGAAACTATGGCAGAGGAAGCTGTAAATGAAGAGGCGTTAAAAGAACAAAATCCGTTCGATTGTGACGACATAGATCAATTACCCAAGAAACGGAAAAGATTATTGATCGGTTTGTGAACCAAGCAGAATTTCTCCCCACTCCTCCGACGTCGACCGGAAGTTTGTTGTTGCCTCTAAATGAGAGCAACGGGTTACCGGTCAAGTCCTACACCGACACAGGACACCCACCCCACATAGGACCTTCAGCCTTCACGACTCCAACTGACACGGGACATGACCGCCCACGTCCATGCAGGCACGATAGAACAAGGTCAATCGTACGATCACACAGGAGAGCCAGCCACCTCCTTTCCCGACAAAGGACTCTTGGCTTCACTCCATCTTGACACAGGCTATCTAACAACATCTCAGCTTCCGATCTTCTCTGCAAACACAGGCAACCTAATTAGCTCGCAGCCCTTGGTGTTAAGCACTACAAACAGTCTGACAGCTTCTAAGACTGCCGTTGGCGCCAGTACCCCATTCACCTCTTTACCCCAAATACCTTTGACTCCTCATCCTGGCGATGCTCCGACTGTTACTATCACCCTAAGACCTGTCCACCCGTCTGCCTCTGACCTACGTCCATGCGCCGATCCCTTCACCCCTGAGAGTTCTCCGGCCACTTTGTACCGAGAGATAAAGACAAGTCCGTATGTTCAAGGTCAAAATCGCACTCCTCCAAATTCAGACTGTGTCTTACAAATTGCCGAGGCTTTGGCTAAGGTAACTCAGCTGCAACGACTCCCGCAGGCCAAGCCGGACGTCTTTACTGGTAACGAGACAGACACTAAATTCTTTATTTGGGAAACAGCTTTCGACGCTCTGATCGATTCCGCACCGATTAGCCCTCAACAGAAACTGTATCTCCTCTATCAGCACTTGGATCGAAAGGCGAAGAAAGTCGTTGAGCAACTGCAGTACATGGTCAGCGCTAGCCCAGAAATAGCGTACAGTGAAGCAAGAAAGAAACTGAAGTCGCGCTTTGGTCGCCCCGCGATTATAGCTACCGACTTTGAGAACAAACTGGTTAATTGGCCTAAAATCGGCAGTAATAACGCCCGAGGTCTGAGGGAATTTAGCGACTTCCTACAACAAGTCGAAATAGCAAAAAACCATCTTGACAGTCTTAAGATTTTTGAGTATCCTTCCAAGTTACAAACCTTAGTCGAAAAGCTCCCCAGTTGGTTCTTAACAAAGTGGTCCACAACGGTGCAAACCCTACAACAAAAGAAAGGTTGCGATGCGTTCCCGACCTTTCCGCAGTTTGTCGAAGAAGTAACCTTCCATGCTGATCGCATGAACATTCCACAGGTTTTCTGCCACGCAACCAAAGACCTAAATCCACCACCTGGCCTTCTACCACGTAAAAAGCTACCCGGTTCTATTAACTTGGCCTCAAAAACAAGCGGTGAACGTGAAGCCTCATCTCCCGAATCGAAAAGGGCGAAATCAGAAGGCAATTCTACAGGTCAAAACCCCTCAGCGGTTACTTCTAAGCTCTGTCTCTTTCACAAAACAAAGTCTCACACGCACGCTAAACGAGTGGAAGAAATTTCGAGAGCTAACCTGGGAAGAAAAACGAGACTTCTTTAAGAAAAACAAACTTTGTTTCAAGTGTATTGCTCCCAGCAAGCATAATGCCGAAAGTTGCGATCAAACACCTCCAGTCTGCGATATTTGCCACAAGAGACATTTGACAGCCCTACATACTGAGACAACGCCCGATAACAAGGAGAAATCTAATGCCCCTGAGGCTAAAAATACATCTACAGCATGCACGCAAGTCTGCGGGTAGGAGGAAACCAGTAGGTCGTGTGCTAGAATCGTCCTCGTACAAGCATCCCATCAGTCAAACCCAGCTAAAAAATTAACAACGTATGCAGTCCTGGACGACCAATCCACAGATGTCTTTATCGCAGACACCTTGCTAGAACAACTGGAAGTAGACGCGCCAGAGGTCGACCTACAGGTTAACACAATCGTAGGCTCAAACTCGATCAGAACAAAGAAAATAACTGGATTGTCCATTCAAGACACAGAAAATGGTTACGCACCAATTAAAGTCCCGTTTGCGTATTCACGAGAGTACATCCCTGCTTCACATGAGGATATCGCTACGCCCCAAGTAGCCAAGCAGTGGAAACATCTGTCTCACATCGCAGACAAAATACAGCATCGCCCCGATGTCGATATTGGCCTACTCATCGGCCGAAATGTTCCAGCTGCCTTCCAGCCAATTAAAGTTATCTTCGGAAATAACGAAGAACCCTGGGCAGAGCAATACAAGTTCGGCTGGACGATAATTGGACGTGTATGTAAAGATAAGCACCCAAGGACCAATGCAGCTTCGGTCAATCGAGTGACAGTTAAAAGAGAAACGCTCCTAGATCGCTGCGAGGAAGTGCCCACAACACCTCCATTCAAGAACCTGATGAGTTCTAAAGAACTAACAAGCCCAAAGCAAATACGTGAAATGATGGAGCTCGACTACAGCGAGATTCACCACACCCGCAGGATTCGTGGAACAGAACAATCCGAGTCCATTGAGGATAAACGCTTTAGAGAAATACTTACCAAAGGCCTGCACAAGAATGTAAACGGAAACTGGGAAGCACCACTGCCCTTCAAATCTGATGACCTGTCACTACCCGGCAATAAAGGATACTGTTTGAGAAGGCTTCTATCGCTTAAAAGAAGATTACCTAGCCTTTATGAAAAAGACGCTCGATAACGATCACGCCAGTAGAGTTTCCGATGATCAACTGAGTACAGAAAAGGGCAAAGCATGGTTTCTCTCCCACTTTAACGTATATCATCCCAGAAAACCAGATCAAATCCGAGTCGTGTTCGACTGCAGCGCCGTCTTCGAAAACGAATCACTAAACAAACATCTGCTCCAAGGTCCAGATCAGCTAAATTCCTTGACTGGAGTGTTGACACAATTTCGGAAAGAAAGGGTCGCCTTCACCTGCGACATCGAGCAAATGTTCCACAGCTTTTACGTTAACCCTGAGGACAGGAACTTTCTGCACTTCCTGTGGTTCGAAAACAACGATCTAACAAAACCAATCGTCCAGTATCAAATGAATGTTCATCTCTTTGGTGCAGCGTCCTCCCCCGGAGTGGCAAATTTCTGCTTCCATCAAACAGCAGAAACTCGCAGACAGGAGTTTGGAGACGTCACGTCAGACTTCCTCCTCAGAGATTTCTACGTAGACGATGGCCTTAAGTCCGTTCCTACAGGACACTCAAGCAATGTGCGCAAGAGACAACTTACGCCTGCACAAGTTCGCAAGTAACAACAAAGACGTCTTAGAAGCTCTACCCGTTAATGATCGCGCAAAAGACCTCAAAGATTTAGATCTTCGACATGACACAATGCCTGTTCAAAGGTCCCTTGGTACCTACTGGTGTATCGAATCAGACACCTTTGGATTCCGCATTGAACTTAGAGATAAACCCGTAACCTGGCGCGGGATTCTCTCTACAATCAGCTCAGTTTACGATCCCCTCGGAGCCGTATCACCTGTTATATTAAATGGCAAACAGATTCTTCAACCCTCTGTCGCCAAAACGTGAGTTGGGACGACCCAATACCAGAGGATATTCTGCCGCTGTGGGAGAAATGGCGAACAGAACTTCCACTCTTGGAGAAACTAACGTTTCCCCGCTGTCTCAAGCCACCGGATTTCGGCGATTCAGTCCGCACAGAGATCCACAGCTTCTCGGAAGCAAGCGACACTGGTATCGGTCAGATTTCCTATCTATGGAAAACGAGAGAAATGAAGTTCACGTCAGCTTCCTCATGGCAAAATCTCGAGTTGCTCCGCTTAAGCCAATATCGATACCTCGCCTAGAGTTGGCAGCAGCCGTTGTCTCCGTCAATATAGCCGCCATGATCAAGGGTGAACTTGATATCGATAACATCCAGCGCTATTACTACACCGACTCTGAAATCGTAATTGGAAACATCAATAACGACGCACTCAGGTTTCATGTGTATGTTGGCAACCGCGTACAGCATATCAGAGACTGCAGCTCCCCAGGAGACTGGTTCCACATCCCAGGGAACGAAAATCTAGCCGATGAAGCCTCCCGCGGTTTAACAGCAAAGGAATTACTACAAAGCAACCACTGGTTCAACGGGCCAAAGTTCCTATGGCAACAAGACTTGTTTCTGCTACAGCCGCAACCCACTTGTGTCCTGCATCCGGTGGACCTCGAAGTCAGAAAGGATTCAGCATCCACATTAGCCACAAAAATCGAAGAAAACAAACCTTCGACTCACACCGGACTATTAGAACCGGAATGTTTTAACCATTTCTCCTCTCTTAATCGTCTCAAACGATGCATTGTTCAAGTACAGAGAGCAATCGAAAGATTAAGACCGAGCAAGATGTATAATTGGCGTCCCAAAGAAGGACCCTCCTCAGTGAAAGAGCTTTCCCAAGCCGAGAAAATAATTCTGAGGTCAGTTCAATACAACCACTTCAGGCAAGAGATCAAGACCCTTAAAAGGCTTGAAGGCAACGACAACCAATTCCAAGATCGCCAGAGTGCGCGAAAGAGAAACAGCATTGTCAAACTCAACAGCAACCTTCAAAGGCTAGACCCATTCATCGATAAAGAGGGCCTCCTTAGAGTTCGGTGGCCGACTCAGGAGTACAACATCCCCGTACGAAATCAAACATCCTGTCATCATGCCTAAAACGAGCCACGTGACTACTCTCCTAATACGCCAGTTCCATCATGGGAAGCAGCATCACCAAGGTTATGGCATGACACAAAACGCTATCCGTCAAGCTGGATACTACATCATCAATGGTCGTTCCGCAGTTTCCTACGTCGTTGCCAAGTGTGTAGTGTGTCGTAGGTTACGGGGCCACGCCCAAGACCAAAAGATGGCAGATTTACCCCCTGAGCGAACAACACCAGCTCCTCCATTCACTTACACTGGAATGGATGTATTTGGCTTGTTCTACATCAAAGAAGGACGAAAAGAGTTAAAGCGATGGGGACTAATATTTACCTGCCTCTCTTCTCGCGCGATACACTTGGAAATCTTAAACTCCATGACAACAGATTCGTTCGTGAACGCACTTAGACGCTTTATCAGCCGCAGAGGAAAAGTTCGTGAGCTCAGATCCGATCAAGGAACTAACTTTGTCGGCGCAAAGAATGAACCAGCTGCTGCGCTCAAGGAACTAGACACTACATCCCTGAAGGAATACTTGGCCTCTGAAGACTACGATTGGATCGACTTTAATCTCAACGTTCCCCAAGCTTCACACATGGGCGGTATTTGGGAACGCCAAATACGCACAGCACGCTCAGTGTTATCATCACTGCTACTAAAGCATAGCACCCAGCTCGACGACGAAGCGCTACGTACGCTCATGACTGAAGCTGAGTGTATAGTGAACTGTCGTCCCTTGACAACAGAGAATCTGACAGATCCACTAACACCTGAACCACTGACCCCAAACCACCTGCTGAAACTTAAGACTCAAGTTGTGTTGCCTCCACCTGGAAAATTCGAGTCACCGGACCAGTATTCTCGTAAAAGATGGCGAAGAGTTCAGTAGCTCGCTAATCAACTCTGGCTACGCTGGCAGAAAGAACACTGCGCCTTACTCCAAAAGCGTCAGAAGTGGACCACACCCAAGAGATGTATGAAAGAAGGAGACGTCGTACTAGTCTGCGACAACGAATCCCCAAGAAATCAATGGCCTTTAGCTGTAGTGTCCAAAGTATTCCCCAGCCGTGACCAACTTGTCAGAAAAGGTCAGATCATGACAGCCACACACGGAGAAAGAAAGTTCTTCGTGCGACCAGAACATAAGCTTGTACTACTCTTAGCAAAAGAGGACAATGAGAACTGATTTATACTTAGTTACTATCAATATTTCGGTAATCCGCATATATCTGATTCTTCTTATCGTTTTTGATTAAGTTACTAGGTTTGTTGGTAAATGAAGAAACATTTAGGGAAGCAGTGTAACGGCACCCATGTACCTTAATTTCCCCAGTATTTTTTATCCTTTTATAGCTCTAACCGCATTTTACGTCACAATATTCTCCGCTAGTGATCACGTGACCTTAGCCTTATATACCGCAAAACCGATTATTCTCGCTGCTTAGCAGTTTATGCCCTTGTATAAATATGCAGACGAAATAACTTCCCGGCTCTTATAGCTTTGCTCTTAATTTAGGATCAGTAAGACAGCACAGTCCCTGCAGTAAGGATGCTTTCACTACTGATTTTCGCGCTTGCCATCGCTCAAACCAGAGGCAATTATAATACCTAAATACTTTTCAAATTATACTTTTTTTTGTAAGAAATTGTTTTTTTCCGGCCCAGGCTAAACATTCTCATATTCTTATGAATATTCTTACTGTGTATCTGCCGATTTTAGGCTGAAAACGTTTTTGTGTATATATATTCTTAGATTAGAGCCAAACTGAATACCTCTCACTAATGGAGTTCTCGGTCCGTACTGTAAGTTACAGACCGAGTTTTTTCTCGTTCGCTTGAAAATCATTGTAAGTCAACAGGAAAAAACGAGGATCCGTAACTTTCAGTACGGACCGGGAAAACGAGGTTAGTAAGATATTTATTACATCTTTGAGGTTAATCGGGCGCGTGCGAAAAGAATTTTTCAAATTTAGCGGGCCGTACGGGAGAATACGGCCCGCAAAACTGACCAATCACAGCGCGCGCACTACTGGGAGATAGAACAGCCAGATATGACACTCCTTTCTTCTTGCAGAAAGGTTTAGCATCGAACATAGGGCTAGTACTAGTACTGTTTTTGTTTCTGTTTTTTTTTTTTGGCTAGTTTTAGCTGTTTTGACTAACGGAAGAATTTTCTTCGGTTTAGTGATAAACGTACTTGTATTGTCTTTATGAATTTGGAAATGTCAGTCTCGGGTTTATTCTTAAGATAAGATAACTAAAGATAAGATAAGATAAGATAAGGACTTTATTAACGTGTCGAGATCGCTAGCATACAATGTATGCTAATTGGAGACACCTAACTACAATAGTTATCTAATAGTGAATAAAGTGTAAAATGTATATACATATGTATGATGACACTGGATAATGCATGCATTAAAATCAGCCATTAGCTGTTACATAAAAAACAGTCTTTACAAGTATTGTCCAACAGGCTTGTGAAATCAATCATTTTGATGCGCTTTTTGAAGATGTCCAATGATTCAGACGATCGAATAGATTTATCAAGTTTGGACTAAAGTACAGGGCCTAGATAAGCCAGATGGTGAAATCAGAATATCTAAGATGATACTGAGAATTCGTAACAGCAAATAAGTCAGCAATGTAAGGGGGCGCCAGACCATATTTGACCTTATACATTATGGTTGTAATAGCTTGGAGCCTTCACGTGTGGAGTGTTGGTAGTTTCGCTCTTTGCAAGAGTTCCTCATACGTCGATTTATTGTCACAATAAACAGCACGTAATGCTCTTTCTTGAATTCGTTCAATTTTTCTGGCATCAGAAGAGCGACAAAAATGCCAGACAATCTGACAATATGTGAGATGAGGGAGTATAGCAAACTTGACAATGTGTGATTTAGCTGTTGTTTCCTTCCTCAGTTAAAATACTTTCCGCCTCGTCAATTGTCTTCGCCACAGAGAACAGTTGGTGATCGTCGGCATACATAAATAGCCTGTTTTCGTCAGTGGAGAAGTGTAGATCGTTTTGAAAAACATTCCATAGAGGAGGCTCGAAGCTTGATCCCTGGGGACAGCCTCTCGTGGTCGCATACCAACCACTTATTGTTTCTTGACTGATCCTAACTCTATTATTCGTATTTGTGAAATATGATCGCATCAGGGCTAGAGAGTTGTTAGAAAAACCGTATGCTCTCAATTTGTTGATCAGTAGGGAAGAGTGCAGAGAGTCAAACGCCTTTGACATGTCTGTGGACAAGATTCCAACAACGTTCCTGTTGTCAAGAGCATTTTTCCATCTTTCTACCAATCCAATGAGGGAAGTTTCGCAGCTCTGATTCTTTCGATATGCGGTCAATTTATTGCTTAACATTGGGTCTATAAATGATGTTAGCTGTTTACTCAGTAACTGCTCGAAAACCTTCCCTATCACTGTTAACACCGTAACAGGTCTTTCTTGAACACTGGTATCCAATCACCTTTCTTCCATTGCTGTGGCCAGTCGCAGGATTCGATGCAGCGGTTATATAAGTCAGCCAGGGGATACGAAAGCTCCCTGCTTGCTATCTTTAATATCTTAGGTGGTATTAGGTCATGACCTGTGCTCTTGGTAGGATCCAGGTTTGATAACGCGACCGCAATTTCATTTGGCTCAAGCACGTGGAATCTGAATTGTGAATTGAAGAATCACCAGGAGGTTGACGATTTCTGCTTTGCTTTATCATATGCACACTCTCATGATCGTTAAGTTGATCCTCGGACATGCCTAATAGACGAGTGTCACCAATGTCGTTAGCCACTGAAGAGAAATATTTGGCAAAGTGCTCCGCAAAATCTTGCGTTGATCCGTTCGATGACACCTTCAATGTCTAAGTTGATTAGGGGGTTTTCACATTTTTTCGACTTTGAGTGAAGAAAAGGCTTAAAAACGCTGTAGAAGGTCTTACGATTTGTTTTCAGATCATCAGCTTTCAAACAGTCAGAAAAAGGAGAAGTGATATTTTGAAATGACGTTTTCGTTGCCGTCGCCGTCGTCGCTGCTAAAGCTCCCTATTATAGAATAGCAACGGTGGTGATTGGCCAAGAAAGACGGGTAACAACATACGAGAGAAGTGGTACGTTGCAATTCCAGCAAACTTTAAAGTCATGGACTGAGGAAGAGGAGAATGTAAAGAAGTACTGTGAACTAGCGTGACTTGACTGGGAGAATATGAAGAGTCATAAAGACAAGAGTCATACCAATAGTCATTGGAACTCTGGGACAGTTACAAAGATTGTTTACCATTTACCAAATCTGGAAATTTCGGATGGAATGTAAATGGGAAGCCTTTTTTTTACTTCCCGAACGGAAATTTCCGCGGGAAAACGGGATTTCTTGAAAGGTAGTCCAAAATTTCCAACCGGAATTTCCGAACGGAAAATGTGTTTACCATTTGCGATTTTCACCAGTTTCAAGCCCTTCTCCAATTTTGATGCGTGTTACGTGTTACTTAGTAGGGGTTGTGCAAATGGTACTCGCCAATCCTGAACGGAATTTTTCATTGCTTACCATCTGTACAAACTGTCGACCAACCGGTTTTCCCATGTAAATGGTAAACAACCAAAGAGACACTGGTAACCTTGCCGTGAGTGTTGTCTTTGCGTGTAGATAGTTCTTAATTTTCCTGGCAAACATGCAAAAATCTACTGATTACTGTTTACTTGGTACTTCATGATTAAAGCGACTAGCTCAACCGAAATCCTTTATCATAAGCCGTGACGAAATTTTAGTTTGGTGGGAACCATCGACAGGCTGTGAAATTTGGTTCTCCCATTCGTGTTGCAAAATAGTATTAGCAAATAACACAAAAATTTGGTATTATCAACAGAGTTGATAAATGTAAATTGACCACCGTACAGGGATTTTAAAAGCTGACATTTCGAGCGTTAGCCCTTCGTCAGAGCGAATCAAAGAATTACGTGTTGTGTGTAGTTTTTATAGTGGAGTAGGAGCTACGCTATTGGTGGTAAAATGGCAACGCGCTATTTCATATAGCAGACAAGAACTCGATCAATTTATAACCTCCGTTAATTCCTTTCATCCGGCTCTTAATATACCTGGGAAATTTCGGAAACTTCGTTGGCTTTCCTAGATATCAAAGTTTCTATCAGTGGCAACGGTTTATGTACCAGTGGGCACTACAAACCTACAGATTCTCACAGTTATTTGTTGTATTCATCGTCACATCCATCATCGACATGTCAAGAACTCCATTCCTTATTCTCAATTTCTTAGTAGACTTCGACGTCTATGTAGTGATGACTCTGATTTTTCCAGCAAATCAGAAGAAACTATGTGCCAGTTCTTCGAAAAACGTGGCTACCCTGCCTCTGTGGTCAAAACGGGCCATCATCGCGTCCAACAATTTGATCGACAGTCAGCACTACAAACGTCACAAAAGGATAAGAACGACAGAATTCCATTCACCCTCACTTTCCATCCTCATGTAGTCAAAAGTATCATTCTTAATAACTTAAAATTACTCCAAAATGATCCCGAGACTGGTAGAATCTTTTCGCAACCTCCACTAATTTCATTCAAACGTGACAAAAACGTCGGCAACTTTTTAGTTAGAAGCGCATTTAAAACTAACAACTGCAACCCGGCACTTTCAAATACGCGCGCTCACGATGTAAAACTTGTCAATTTGTTCTTAACACTAGCAAAATATCGGGACCTAAGCGATCTGTTAAGATCACCGATCGTTTCACATGTACCTCCGCAAATGTCATTTATTGCCTAACCTGTACGTTATGCAATAAATTACACATTGGCGAGACAGGAAGACGACTAGGCGACCGATTCCGCGAACACCTTCGCGATGTTGAGAAGAATGACAAGGATGCATCTAAGCCAGTCGCTCGTCATTTTAATCTCGTTAACCACTCCAAACAACACATGGCTATCTGCGGCCTTTCCCTACATCAAGGTACGACGGAAAGCCGCAAGAATCTGGAACAAAAATTCATCTTCCAAATCGGCACCCTTAATCCCCACGGTATTAACGAACGCTTTTCATTTAACTAATGTATTCCTATTTTTCACGTTGCCATGTTAAAACCAATAGCGTAGCTCCTACTCCACTACAAAAACTACACACAACCCATAATTCCTCGATTCGCTCTGACGGAAGGGCTAACGCTCGAAACGTCAGCTTTTAGAATCCCTGTACGATGTGTACTACTTCCCCACCGGCGCAGCACCACAGTTTCTTTAGAAACTACCCCCTTTTAGCAAATAACAGTTCAAGCAGCCCTGTTTGGCGGTAGGTTTATTTACTGCTGTAATATCGCATGCGTTGCGTGATTTGTGTACGGCCCCCGGCATGCTTTGGGGACCATCTGCAGTTTTACGGACAGGCGGTATTCAGAAAAAGATGTTCTGACGATTTCTTACTTATTATTCACCTAATCCTAAACTGTAACAAAGCTATCTTTACAAACGAAATGAAACGAAACGAAACGAACTTACACTTATAAAAACTAGATATAATACTGACGGAAACTAACTTACGAAAACTATAACTTACGAAGAACGATGAGAAAAACAAAAATGACTGGTTTATATAAGCGGTGCTCCCAGAGGGGGCGACACCTATGTGAGAAAGATAAAGAAGTATGATTTTCCCAGTGGGGACGACACCCATGTGGCAAAAAACAACATGTCCGATAAAAACAACTCTTATTTGTCTCTTTTCAACATTCTCCCCTTCCTCGATATGCACGATGTTGCATATCGACTAACTTTCTTGATAACAGTCAGTTAATTAAATGAAATGTCACTTGAGCACATTCTCGTAAAGTTCCTCTTCACTGATCACAAACTTCTAAGGGACACAATTTAGAGACACATCGAGTGAGGGTGTTGCATCCAACTTGAACTTTAGCAACTCTAACTCTTCCATCTTCATCAGGATAAACTTCGAGTACTCGACCGAGAGGCCATTTGCCACGAGGGGCCTCTGGTGATATTAAAAGAACAATTTCTCCGACTTGAAGATTCCTTTGAGTTTTAAGCCATTTCTTTCTTGAATTGAGGTTGGGTAACCACTCTCTCATCCATCTGCGCCAGAAATGTTTGACGAGTTCTTGAATTCTTCGCCATCTTTTCTTGATGTTCAAATTTTTGTCGTCATCCACGCTCTCTGGGGCAAACTGACCACCAATCTGGCCATGAAGAAAATGATTTGGCGTGAGAGGTACATCGTCGCTTGGATTTGCAGACTGGTAGGTTAGCGGTCTTGAGTTTATCAAAGCTTCTGCACCAGTAAAGGCTATCATCAGTTCTTCATCGTTAACGTCCGCCGACCCCAAAATTGCAAAGATTGCTCTCTTGGCTGCCTTAATCATGATTTCGTGTACTCCCCCGAAGTGAGGCGCTAATGGTGGATTGAAATGCCATTTGATGCCTTTATTTGCAACAGATCTCTGAATTTTATCCTCGTCAAGTTTCTTGGCTAGTTCATGTAGTTCTTTCTCAGCTCCAACAAAGTTTCCTCCGTTGTCCGAGACAACCTCCTGGGGAAGTCCTCTACGATTGACCATGCGATAAAACGCGTTCAAAAATGAATCAGTGTCAAGTCCAAATGCGAGTTCCAAATGCACGGCTCTTGATAACAAGCAAGTGAATAAACATAGATAGCGCTTTTGTCTAGTTTTTCCTCTTCCTTGAATGGTAAAAAAAGGGCCAGCAAAATCTACAGCAATTCTGGAGAACGCTCGAAGAGGTTCTTTTACTCTTATCCGTGGTAAAGGCGCCATCACTTGGCTGGCAGGCTTTGCTTTGCGTCTTCTGCATTCCATGCAATTCTTCTCCCAGGCCCGTATTTCCTCTCTGGCTGCAATGATCCAAAAACGTGAGGACAAATCGGCTAAGGTTTGGTTAGTTCCGCTGGCATGATAGCCCTTCTCGTGGTAGTGCTTAACTATCAAGGTAGTAACCCAGTGTCCTCGTGGG
This sequence comes from Galaxea fascicularis, assembly GCA_948470475.1. NCBI lineage: Eukaryota > Metazoa > Cnidaria > Anthozoa > Scleractinia > Euphylliidae > Galaxea > Galaxea fascicularis. The sequence continues at coordinate 5,079,897 of OX419337.1, read as the reverse complement.
AGAATAATTGGAAAACGCGTGTCGTACGGAACAAATTCGGCATATCTGAGTCGTCCATCACAACGCACAAGTTCATCCTCGTCGAGCACTGGTCGAAGTTGAAGAAGTTTGCTTGAGTGTGGCAGATTCTTTCCTTGTGCCAACATGCGATATTCATCAGGAAATGCTTGTTGCTGGGCTTGTGCAATAATTTGGTTTTCTGCATTTCTGATCTCATCGGCCTTGAGTTCTCCAGTTATTCGTTGTTCTTTCGATAAACAACAGTTGTCAAGGAAACGCGATACCCACGCGTGAACCCTCGCGAGTCGGGTCCAACTTGAAAATCGTTGCGGGTTTAAACGCCAATCGTGTGATTCGTTGATTGTAGCTGCAGTTAGTGTGCTTTCTTGACCCTCATTGGTTTCTGCTTTGCTGAAACGTCCCCTTAATCTCAATTCTTTTTGCGATGATGATGACGGTTGAATCAGATTCTCTGGCCATTCAGATTCTGGTTCTCTCAAGAATCCTGGGCCTTGCCACCATAGTTGAGAACAAGCTAGACCAGATGCCGTTACACCTCTTGTTGCAAGATCTGCGGGATTGTTTCCCGTTGGAACATGCCTCCACTGATTAGAACTTGACGAACTTTGAATTTCAGCAACTCTGTTAGCAACGAATGGTTTGAAACGTCGACTCGCGTTACGTAACCACCAGAGTACATCAACACTGTCTGACCAGAAAACTGCATCCGGTACATTCAATGCCTTTGAAATCTCTTTAGTTAGCCTTAAACCAAGCACAGCACCCATCAATTCCAGACGTGGAACACTGATTGCTTTAAGGGGGGCGACGCTTGTCTTTGCAGCCACAATAACACTGGATATTAGGCCATTTGGATAGACATTTCTGTAGTACACAACGGAACCATAAGCATCTTGAGAAGCATCCACGAAGGTTTGAAGAGATGATGAAATTGCTATTTCATCTTTCAGTGGTTGCAAGCATCGTGGGACGCTGATCTGAGCTAGTTCGGGCAATTCTTCAAACCAATTTCGGCATCTACACGCTAAGGTTTCGCCGAGAGGGTCGTCCCAGTCTAGGCCTGCAGCCCACAGATCTTGTAACAGGACTTTGGCTCTAATGATAAACGGCGCGAGGAACCCCAGGGGATCGAATAAAGTTGCCACTTTTGACAGAAAATTGCGTTTCGTAAATGCAAGGTAGTTACTGGGTGGTTGAATCTTGAAAGTGAACGCATCTTTGGCCGCCTGCCATAATACACCAAGAGTTTTGATGGCGGGTAGGGTTCCTTCTTTTAAATCAATTTCTGAAGCTCTGTCATCTGGTGGGATTTCACTCAGCACGACTGGAGAGTTGGACAGCCACTTTCGAGCTTGCATTCCTGCACTTTTCCAAAGTTGCGACAATTGCCTGTACAGCTCGATTCCTTGCTGGTCATTAGTCACCGAGTCCATACTGTCATCCATGTAGGTCGATTTGAGGACGGTTTCGGCCGCAAGTGGGTACTCAGTTCTATGTGTTTCCGCGTGATGTTGCGTGACGAACTGAGCAAGAAATGGCGACGAATTCACACCAAATATAACACGGCTAAATTCGTACTCTTCTGGAGCTTTCTGTTGGTCTAAGTCTCTCCAGAGAAACCGGTGAAAAGGACGGTCTTCAGGCGCGATCGCAATCCTCAGATACATTT
>OX419337.1:5063207-5073207 GCA_948470475.1 Galaxea fascicularis | reverse complement strand
AGAAAAAGGAAAACAATTTCTCAGATTGATGTCTTTGGGTGTTGAAATTAATGATGTACTGACACTTCGCAGACATCTGGCGTGCGCCTGTTCACGATAACAATGGAAAATGAGGTTATAGATATCTACGGAACACGACAACCAGCGGAAGCATAACTTGCAAACATCACCCTAAAAGGACAGCGTTTGTGTTGCACAACATGTGGTGAATATCGATTGGCGATGACAGAAACGTGTCAACGCTTAATTAGCCATAACAGAATTACAAATTAGTTCTTTCTGTTTTCTTTTTCTTGCAATTATTATAAATAGTAAATCAGCTTTTGCTCCCATTCTTTTTGCAAAAACGTGGTATTTGCATTTTTCGGCCAAATCCAGGTAGCATACCTTATGTACAACTAAAGTCATATTCGAATTTAGAGCAAGAACAGTGCTGTAACTGTGTAAGGTGGTAGTTCGGACTTCCCATATCCTTCAAGAATTTTTATATTTGAAATTAATTATTTACACGAATGACGATCGCATTTTAGCATAGTCACCGAAATGTGGTAATTAGACGATCTCAACCTTGAGCATTTTACTATCAAACAAGGACAATTGAAACTTATAATTATATGCATTTTGTCGGAAACTCAACAGCTGCACCAGAATGGGCGCGTTTTGAGAAATAAGCAGCGCGGCTTGATCATAATTTTAAGGTGAATTTCCACTGACCCGTAATTTGTACGTGGGTACGGACGTAAATTTTAAATGGCTTCACGTGCGTAAATAAAATAGAAACGATGTGTGGAAGGACGCGCGACAAATAAGCATAATTTATGCATCACTTTTGAGAAAAAAGAATATTTCTCCAAAGGGTTGTAAGATGGTCCCAAGGTGTCGAAAAGTGAAATGAAGCTTATTCTGTAAGCAAAATGACCCGAAAATTTGGCCGAAAAAGTTCAAAGCCGGAATTATTTTGAATTTTTTTAACCCCATAGCAACATAGTTACGAGTCTGTAATGAAATAACACGTCGTTTGACCTGAAATCACTCCGAAAGAACCTTTGGGCTCTCAAATGTGAATTTATGGATACATTTCATGAAATTGGCGAGGATTCGAACATATAAAAGCAACGCGAAGAGTATTTCCTCGCATTACAAGACCATATTTCGTAGCGCTTGAAACCACGCGGTCGAAACAAAATAAATCGCATACCTTGAATTTCGCTCTCGCATTCCAGTTCTTGGTCTGGTTGGCTTTCCTTATCCTTCTACATCCCCAAGCGATCTCGAGGTCTCTTCGCCGACGAATCCATTTCTCGCAGTGTGAAGTGCAAAAACACGAAAGATTGGTTATGTAAGCTGATTTGACGTATCCTAAACAAATTCGCACAGAAAGTGAGTAAATCTCTCAACTTCCTGTGTGCCAAATTTGGCGAAGTTCGGAAATAACGCAATTTTTCGTGGAATTTTTTTTTTATGGGTCTCTCACGACCCATAAAAAGAGGATCGGTCGGGAATGGGCCAACACAAAAAAAGCGTCTTATAAGCTGACTTGACGTACCCTACGCAAATTCGCACAGGAACTGTGTAAATTTCTCAACTTTGTGTGTTCCAAATTTGGCGAAAATCGGAAATAACACGATTTTTTGCGGATTTTTTTTCTTTTGGGTCCTGTAGGACCCGAAAGTAATATGATCTGTTGAAAATGAGTTCTAAAGGACATTTTCGCTGTGGAAATCCACCTCTTTTGAGTGGCGTTAACGCGGTTCAAAGTAGGCCAATATTCCATACATTTATTATAATTTTAGCCTTGTTTTTCCCCAGTCAACATAGCGTCAAAAGAAGCTACGGGGAAAGGTCTCTTGAAAGTCGTCGAGAATTGTAACATATTTGGCCAAAGCGATCGTATTTTGCAATAATACGTTGTTCTAGTAACTGTTTTTGCTTTTGGAATCACCACTTGGTTAAATAGGAAGGGAAAACACGAACGTCAATTCGAGCCCCTTATTCTATGATGGGAGTTGAACCAGTCAGCTAGCTATTAAGTCAGTTTGTTGAGAACAGTAAGATACCATATTCCGACTAAGGTCCTACCTCGTGACAAGTGACAATAAAAATCACAGATTTTAATAAATTTTTGTCCACTCATTAAACTGTTCTTTGCAACAAGTTGTCTTTGAATCGTAAATTTTAGGAAGCCGTTAGACATCAGCCTGGAAAATCACCGAAAATCATGGATCAGCTTGATTTCAACGGTCTTCCCAAATAAGCTCGCCACAAACGGTATATAATGAAATAAGAGGTTTTAAGCGGAGCTGTAAGCCCGAACAAGTAAAACCAACTTAAAACACTGAACAGTCACAACCGAATATGGTCGTTTGAATCGCATTTCCAGCTATCCTTGATCAGTATCACTGTAGCAGAGATAGCATAGTCTACTCACTATCTTTGATACGGGAGATCAGTTCAAGCGCTGGTTACTTGACGTGCGTAGTTAAATGTGGAAGTTTACTCAATAACTTGCAGAGGGCATCAGTAAAGGATAGCAAAGAGGATGTTACTCATAATGAATGAAAGTCTAATAAAAATTGTAATCATAACATGGTGCTTTTACTAGCACAATGAATTTATATATTTTTCTTTTGATTGAGATTTGGCAACCATAACTTTTTGATTAAAGATGTTCTCTTTCCTTTAAAGGCTCTTGTCGCCGGTTAGACTTTACAACAGCTCTTTTCTTTGAAGGCAGCAGACTGATTAATCATGTAATACGCACCATCGAACCTGTCGAAATGGAGTTTTGTGGAACGCTTTGCTTCTTGGAAAACAATTGTGTCAGCTTTAATGCGGGATTCACAAGTGAATCAACTGCAGCTACTAAATGTGAACTCAATAACTCCACTCACCAGGAACACCCTGATGATCTGAAACCATGGAAAAACTATACTTATCGTGGAGTAAAGGTAAACCTCATTTGGGAAATGTCATGTTGGGAACTATTATAATGTACCGCCAATTCACATGTTCTTCTATTGTTAAGTTTATTCGATTATCGTTTCGGAATCTAATTTTAAACTCTGTTGATATGGAACCCACATATTGTAAATTACATTTACAGCACGTTGCGAGATAAATTACATTTTTGGATTAGCAGGACAACTTTTGTCGGATAGGATAATGGCTACACGTGGGATTTAGAAGATTGAAGTAGGAAACTGAGGCCCTGTTTATACGTCGCATTTAATTAGACGAATTTAATTGACGACTTTCTGTCGACTGGCAGACGAATTTAATACCGAGTCGTTTTATAAGTTGAACAAAAGAGTTACAAGTAGTTTGTGTCCGCACTGTGAATCATTAGCGGTCATCTGTTGAAAGCAAAATGGCGCCGTTCAGTGGAACGATCGCCATGCTAAAAAGTAAAAGTAATTTATGCATTTAATTCAATACGTCTGAAATGCGACGTCTAAAACCAACACGCATTTCACACTTTTTATCCGTGTAGGGCGCACGGATAAAACATCTGGACGAACTTACTCTTTGTCTTCGTTTTATACGTCGCTCTACAGACGAATTTAATCGCTATAATTAAATTCGTGTCAATTATATTCGTCCGTACTTCGACGTATAAACAGGGCCTGAGTTTAAAATTAGATTCCGAAACCATAAATCGAATACGCTCATTACATATATATTTATATAAAGTGTGAATTGGTATTCGCAGGACAGTGCTCAATACATAGAAGTAGACGGCATAGGCTAAAACTTGGACTGGACTCTGGACTCTGCACTCTGGACTCTGGACTCTGGACTCTCGACTTTGGACTCTGGACTCTATTTTGTATATGTTCTATACAGAAAATTGTGAAGGGACGGGAGTGGGTGGGTGGGGTTAGGTTGGGGGGGATGGTATTTCATTGATTTCAACCACTTTCTTTCTTTTTTTACAGTACGCCTCGTCGGCCTCAACACTCCCTTTCTTTTTATGTATTTCATTAAAAACAAGTTCCTTCAAAGTCATCCAGGCCGAGTTAGGTATTTAAGGTGGTGCTTCGAGCAACTCGACCCAGGCTGTTTTGCGTGTGCACTTCCTCCTCATGTGAATGAAGGTGTAATAGTGCCCCCGAAATAGAATGTCAAGTTTGCTTGTTGAAAATGTCAAAATTAGAATCTTTTTATATTTGAGGATCCGGCACACTTTGAGATAATTTCACCAACTCTTCAGATAATTGAGATTGATAGTTTTCCTCATAGTGAAAAGATTTGTACGTCAAGATATAAACGTAACAGGCCTGTTGTTGATTACGAAAAAATCTCTAGCTGTGATACTAACTGACAGGACGAATGTACGCTTTCCAGAGCCATCGTTAGGTAGGCAAACAATATGAGTTTCTTTCTGGACCCCTAAGGACCCGTAAAAAGGTGAAGGCCTGAGACTACTAAGAACTAACTCTTCACAGGAGACTTTCGTAGAAAACATAAGAATATTCAAACTACGCCTTCGAGCGAGAGGCTACCCAAACAACCTTATAGATAAAACACTCTCGGAAGTCAAATTCTCTGACAGAAAGAAAGCTCTCCAAGAAAACACAAAAGTACGCAAAGAAATATTGCCCTTGGTAACGCAATACAACCCATCTGTGCCTAACCTAAAACACATTCTAATGGAGAAATGGCATCTTATAGAATTAAAACCCAGGTGGTGTACGCACTACGATCGCGTTGCATTGTGGATGGATAATTTTCAAGATGGCGGCGGAAAGGTACGAGTTGGGTGACTATTGCAATGTCTTTTTTCATCACAACGTGGATTTTTTTTTTGCCTTCTTTTTTCAATAGCAACTTTTTTGTTGCCTTTCAAAACATTTGAAGTAGGTTTACAGTGGAAGTAAATTCTGTGGTGCTATTTTTTATAGGAGGAACACAAACACGTGTGTTCGTGTTGTAATTTGAGACCATTTGTTTCGAGCCTCAAACTTCTCTGTTCTGTTAGTTTCAACGTTAATTTGTGCCTAAAATGTTTCTTTCACTTTTAATCTACAGCTAGAAATGATCGCGCCCCAACGCGCCCCTTGACATCTTAATGTTTTCGGTCGTTTCCTCGAGGCAACATGGCCTCCGAAAGGCCTATTGTTTCAGATGGTAACACACCGGGAAAGCCTGCTAACAAGCGCGTACCTGTGGAAGGTTCTTCAAGAAAAAGCCTCTTCTCGGACCCAAACCCAGTCTGCAGGTCCAAGAGAATGGTCCACACAAGATATTCCAGCCCTAGGACAGCATATTTGTTTATTTTGGGAGGACGCCTGGACTGACAGATAGCCCACAATGAAAAATGAAGTCTTCTGGAATGCCTGTGCAAATTCTGTGAACAAGACCTGCATTTCTTCGAGAACAGGTTCGCTCAATGCGCTAAATTTGTATAATTTGTATCTCACAATGTTGTTTTTAGTGTCATTGAAAAAAATAAGCCTTTTCACTCTTGACACATTCCTGTTCAACTTCCAGTGAAATGATATTGTAAACTATGTGCTGATATTAATATTGTGATGATGAGATGGGAACTTTATTAAAGTGTCAAACCTGATAGTCTGGAAATGATTCACCATTCTTATTGGGGGATACTAACAAGAAACTTAACTACCTTTTAGAAGTGAAATATATTCCAATGAGATGCTAGCACCATAGTAATTACTGTGTGATGGTTTTTTGGTTACGGGTATCCTGTTGCTCACGAGTAAATACACACTTGATGAAAGAGTACAAATCTTTGTCAGAAGCAGAAGCAGCAATGCATGTTGATTATGTGCTTGACTCTGGAACTTTCCAAGAAGCTTCTACCAACACCCCACCCAAAAGGATTAGTCCAGAAGATGTGTCATTGTCACCAATTTTGTAAATTAAAGGAGTTTCTATCCTGTTTCAAAAGTTTAACACTGGAAAATCTGGACTGTTTACAGACTTTACAAAATGTCTATAAATCTTGTATTTACAGACTTCGTTCTTTTGCCAGTTAAAAAAGAAATCTCTGTAAATTTATTTGACAGACATTTCATATAGATTTTTTGTTGAAATCTTTATATAATGTCTGTAAAATTCTAAGAGCTATAACGAGAGGAAAGGCTTAGAATTTACAGACATTTTAAAATCTGTTTAAAATGTTTGTAAATCTACCTTTTACAAAGATTTTCTAATGTGTGGGCTTCTAATATAAAATGTCTGTAAATGACGGGGCATCATAAAATCTCTGTAAATTGACGCAAACGGGGCATCATGAAATCTCTGTAAATTGACGCAAGCGGGGCATCATGAAATCTCTGTAAATTGACGCAAACGGGGCATCATGAAATCTCTGTAAATTGACGCAAGCGGGGCATAATAAAATCTCTGTAAATTGACTACGGACAAATATCCGAGTATATTTTTGCTCCAAATGATGAACAATGTTTTAGATATTCTGCAAGCCCGAGTAGAATAAGAAGCCCCGGCTAACCGATCAAACATTTTCATCCAACATTACGGTGTTTTAGCAACTACGACGGCAACGGCAACGAGAACGCCACAAAACAATAGGTTTAATGACCAAAAACAATCGCTCTGCACGTGCGTTTTACAGTTTTGTACATTTCTTTGCCGTCCTCTGCAAAACAACAACGCGAAATGACCAAATTTTATGTTTTCTCGAGAACGTGAGCGCAAGGCGGCAAATTTTCTTTCTTTTTCCTTGCTTTAACACCGTTCATAGTAATTTAGTTCCTGGACAGTTCGTCAGCCTTTTCCAAGTTAAACAAATTTCAATAATTGCAAAATAGATACACAAACGAGAAGTTATATTTTCAAATGACGTTTTCGTTGCCGTCGCCGTCGTCGCTGCTAAAACTCCTTATTATGTTGAACGAGCATGTTCACGGACTGTTTAACCTCCTCTCTCAACATTGCATTTGAATGGCTTCCCATGTTTGATGTAGATCAAACAGTTTCGTCTTCATATTGCTTCACAAAATCACCGTCAAGCAACCAATGAGAAACCGAATCAACCGACGCGAACGCCATAATTTCAGCGGTAATGCACGGAAAGCGTTCTGTGAGCTCAATTTGCTTAATGTTTGATCAAACATTGCTTGCCCGCTATATTAGCCATTAGATTTTTTATGAATCAAACGATTGGCCGGCCATGTCCGGAAATTAGCGATTAATTGTTCTAGGACGGAATGTGTCCCATACGTGACGTACCAACCGGGCTCACTTTTCATGTCAGCGGCTGTCAGCGGTAATTTCCAGTGCATTCCGATAATGGCGGGCGTCCGAGGCGACCGTTAACGTTTTTGAGAGGGAATTAAGCTCATGCAGGGAAGTGGTAAGTGTACTGTCTTAGTTTCTGATTATTTTTTATTTTAACTTATGGAATCCATATTTCTTAGGTTAAAATGCCAACTTTTGTTCAGATCTTTAAGCTTATGTATAGTAAACATAGTGAGATTAATTTAAAGCAAAGCCGATCACAGACTGAGCTTAATACAAAAAATAATTGTAGAATACCTGTCTTAATTCCTTGTGATTAAGAAGAGACAATCGATCGTTATTTTCGCGGAGATAGCGGTCAATACTTTAAACAAAAGCTCTTATACAGCTGTAGATGAGTGCTTGTGGTCTCCATCGTTTTCTTTCTCGTAGCGTACATACAAGCAAGCTCAAATTAAATTAATTGTTTTGATGATCTGATTGCTTGTGCACATGTAGTTCCACTGGAGTAACTTCCTCCATTTCTTTAGATGAATTTAAATTATACATGACACTTTGTTTATTATGTATGAACATATACATTTAATGCATGGGGTTGTGGGGAAACAGACCTCTCAATCTCAAAACAGTAAACACCGAAAATCTGGATGACTGATGTAAAAAAAATCTGACAGACAAAACCAAGTAAACACAGGTTCTAATTAAGCAACAGTTCTGCTTATTCTTTACTCTGTGTTGAACTTGGTTCTGTATTTCACTGCACCTCTGCTGCTGCCTTTTCCTTTTGTGTTTGAAACTGAACCTCTCACTTCGTCTGCTAAATATTCATCACTGAGGTTCATCAGCAATTTTGAAAACGTGATCAAAATGCGGGAGACTGATAATGATGGTCTAATTTGGAATAGGTGTTATGTTTATACGACAGTTGACAGTCTGTCATAGACTTTGTTTCCAGCGAACATGAAAGGTTAACTATGGATTTGCACAGAATTGACGCAAGAAACTCACCTAAGCAAGTGAAAAATGACATTAAACAAAAAATTTATCCTTTAACCTCCCACCTGTATTTATCGTGAGATTTGTCTGTCTTGTCGTGAGCCCGTGAGATTGAACTGAAAACCATGAGTGTCACAACAAAATCGTGAGACTTGAGAGGTCTGGGGAAATCTTGCCCTTGACTCGTCCTCCCACCCATTATTCCAGGCAACAAACAAACTTAGTTCATTCAGCTGGAAAAGGGAGAAATCGTGATGTCATTGTTCGATATGGGTCCACTTGTGTTACCCGCAAAAAATAGATCACTCATTTCCCATATGTTGTGGTATTGATTCTTTGAGTGTTTTAGTTCTTGTAAAACACTTCCATCTCTCAGGGTGTTTATACAGGACTGAGCATGACTTGCACTAGTCTTGTCTTGCTTGTGCACATAAACAGACACAAATGAACCAAGTAGTTACTTTTACAACCTTAAAATAATTCAAAAGGTGATATTTTGAGTGGCGCTCCTCTCATGTGCCGAACCAAATGCATTAATTATGACGACTGTAAAAATGTATAATGCCTTCTCCACATATAAAATACATATTAGGTTCGACACATGGTATGCCGCTGGAATCAGCTGTCACGCCAATGTCGCTCCAAAGTTGAACCTAATTAGGTTCAACTTTGAAGTGACATTGGCGTGACAGCTGATTCCGGCGGCGTACCATGTGTCAAACCTAATATGTATTTTATATGTGGAGAAGGCATTATACATTTTTGCGTCTTAGGCCTGGTTCAGACGTTCAACTCATGTACCTAACCTAATTGAATTTTCAATTAGGTTAGGTACATGAGTTGAACGTCTGAACCAGGCCTAAGACACAAAAATGAATTGTGAAACAACTGAAATATATTTTTTGTTCTAATTACAAAACTGAACAGCAGGGAACAAGGTGCATTTGGTAATGATGATTGCAGTGACACATTGTGCTTGACAACACACAAGTAAGTACATTGTATGATATTGTGAATGAATTTAATCTTGTTTAAAAGAATATGCCTATTATTTGAGATAAACAACATTCCATTCAGAGAAGCAACAGTGTATTAAGAGTTCCCCAGACTTCCTCTAGCTTTTGTTTGATCATTTTCATCACATTGTTCTCTCTGTTTGTTTTTGTTTTGTTTTTTGTTGTTGTTGTTGTTGTTTTTCTTGCTTTTTTTTCACTTACTGATACCTACATGTATGTACATGTATGACACCTTGTGAAAACACTTACCAGTGATGTCATAAATATTAACCTTCTGGTTGAGTTGTGCAATAAAAATAAACTTTACTCCTCTGGTTCATAATGTATAGAACTGAGGATGGAACCATTGGGATAATGGCCCTTATATCTATTGCCTTTGAATTGGGAAAATTGAAGATCGTGAAGGAAAACAACCTACATGCTACTGAAACACAATGAAAGTAAGTTTTCACATTTTACAGTTTACAAGTTTGCTCTAATACTTTGATTTCAGGATGGATTTTATATTTCATGCTCTCCCCATAATTCCCATGATGTAGCCTACATGTACATGTATATTGTCAGGAAGCCTATAGTTCATAAGCTCCTGGCTTCCATATATAGGCTTCCTTGTCATTACCACCTTAAATGTTTGTAGGCTATTGTTTTTAAGTTATCATAAATTTCTAGTGTATTACATTATTACTTTTTATTGGACAACAACAACTTTATAACCCCTTTCCTTATAGAACAAGTTACAATGAAGAAAATTATATTGTTAATGG
>OX419337.1:5048207-5055707 GCA_948470475.1 Galaxea fascicularis | reverse complement strand
TTTTGTTAATGTTTAAAAATATGCGATGTCCTATCACTGAAAATGTGCTCACGTACGCGCGTGGAAAAATGCCGGGTGGTTTCGCCGACATAGCAGGCACTACAGCCCGCACACAAAAACTTATATACCACACCCGCACGGAGCCCACGAGGGATAGGATCCTTTACACTAAACAAGTTACCGATTTTAAAAGATGAGAAAACTAGCTTGATATCAATGTTGTTACAATAGCGTTTGGCAAACTGGCGAACCTTTTTCTGCGCGATAATAGAGAAAGGACCAATGTAAGGCAATTTAAAGTAAAAGGTACGTGTAGTGTCAGAGACAGAAACCGGGGGATTGCAGTCTTGGCGAGTAAGTGTGAGGTAGTGATTAATGATGTTTTCAACCAGATGAACTGGAAATAAATTCTTCTGAAGGATTTTGGTAAGTTTCATGATGTCCTCGGAAAAAACCCAACCACGTGTTGTTGATCTTATAGGCTCTGTCAACAAGCGTGCGAATGAGACCTAGTTTGTAGGAATGTGATGCAAAACTAAAGTAATTTGTCAAAAGGCCCGTGAAGGTTTTCTTACGGTAAACACTAGTGACAACATTTTTGCTGCTATCAACATTTTGCTGCTATCAAGACCTATTGGCAATACCGTAAAATCAAAACCAAAGCAACTACTCTGACCAATCACAAGAGAAGAAGAAAGCTAAGTGAACCAATCAGAATTTGAAGTAATTAACGGCAACCGGCGGAAAGCGTGGGAAAATCTGCGCATGGAACCCGCGATTGGCTTTGGTTTTGCCTCTCATTGGCTGAGAAAATGGCGCGATTTTTTTTTAGCCAATCACAGAGTGAAGTAAAGCAAAACTAAACCAAACGCGAATAACTTTGGACACTGAAGTTAAAATCGCTCTTGATTCGTTTCCTGTGGGGGGAAAAGGTGCTGAGCACGCTTGTGACGATACAGAATAATTACGTTCTTCATTCTGTTAATTGCTCAGTAGTGGATATAAATATCTGCGACATATTCGTGAATTAGCTATTCAGATGTTGACGAGGGCAAAACAAACTTGCATAAATGTCCGCACAAGATATCCCCCCTCCCCCTTTATCCCCTTCCCCACCTATATTAATAATTATGAACTGTCCCTAATTTCGCTCAATATAGTCCGGTATAAATTAAATCGCACAACCTTTCACGATAAAGAAAAATAGATATATATATTTTTTTACTTTGAAAGCTGCACTCAAATTAATTTTTTCTTCTTTTTTCCTACTTCTTTTTTTCTTGTTCATGTTTTAGATATCGATGAATGCACTCAAGGAACGCATAACTGCCTTACTGATCAGTTCCCAAACATTTTGTTCCTCTTCAAACTTTCAATTTATCTCTGAAATTAACCATTTGATGCTCGTTATAGTGGTGTTGTCTAATAAGGCAAAAGGTAAAAACGGTGTTTGGATACTTTTCGCGGAAAATTGAAGTTGGGATCTATTTTTAAGAGCAATAGTGTGTGGTTTGCCACCTGAATTAAGGGAACGACAAAAACAGGCCCAAAAGTTCCTTCTCTGTTCAGTCTCCACTAAATCCGTGAAACCTGCTATGTTAAGAAAGAAATGCTTAATATCAATCAGCTTTAAAATAAGAAGTGCAAAAATGACAGATCTGGCTCATTGCCATCAAAGCTGTGATATCCGCCTTGTTCAAGAAAAGATGAACACAGTCGAGCTTCCACAGCAAACTGGAAGTTCAACCTGTTGTAAGAAATCTCTAGATCGGCCAGATTTGATGGATATCACGGAGAGTAGAGAAATCTTAATCAACAAATACTTCAAGTAAGAACTGTAAATATCTAATATAATAATATATTTTATTTCCATTGTTATAAAAATATTTACAGTTTAAAAAAGAAGTATTAAATAAATCTTTACCATCAAATCCGTGATATCCACCGTGTTTATGAAAAAAATAACCACAGTCTACGGTAAATTTCAACACCCGTCACTGACTTCTTTGGATCCGCAATCGCCTTTACGGTGGGACATCCCTCTCAGGGGGCATGCTTTTCGATTCTGTGCTTTCAGCCAGTGCCGCAAGAGTTGAAGTCATTGAATCGCTAAGCCTCGTGTTCACCTCCTTATCTAGTTCAGAGCCTTTAGTACCTTGTAGCTTTTGCAGACACTCGTGAGCCTTGGTAGCAACTTCGCGCGACCTCTGCTTTTAATAGTGAACTTTAGCAACGGCTGAGCTGTGTTTCTGATCTTCCGACAAAATCCTTTGCTCTTATTTGCTAGTCAGCTGATTCAGGCTTTGCGTTTTGACGATTTGACGATAGCGCGTCGGGTGAATGTACTTTCCGATTGCGTCAAAGACTAGTTTACTCATGACGTCACCCAATTTGCTGTGTTGACCTCCATTTCTCGTAACTAGAACGAACTCGCAATGGGGTTTTAGCAATGGCTTTACAAAATCGATGTAGTTGTCGACCACCTGCATGCTTGCCTCGGTCAGAATTAAGAAGTCGAATCCGTATTTGCCAGCAGTCTTGAACTTCTTCTGGTCGATAAATCTCCCGTTCGCGTTGGCTGTTCTAACCATGTCAACTGTCAAGTACTGATAAGTCATACGGCGAGACCCTTTCACCTTTATGAACAAATACACCGCCACGAATTTCGTGCCAAATGTTAAGTCCGAGAGGTTGACTTGACCCGGACTTGCTTTGCACGTCTTCACGGTGTTTTCGTAACGAGGCAAATGAAACTTCACCACTTCTAACAGTTCTTCCTTGGTTGCCCAGTGTCCCCTATAGCATCCAGAGTTTCAATGTCTAGATCTTGTGTCCATTGCAATCTCAGCATCTTTGCCACTGTCTTGCGAGCTCTTTTTAGGCACAATTCTGTCGATGACAACTTTTGAAGAACTGTGTCTGAGGCGCCATTTATTTTTCTGAAGTCGATCATTTCAGAGATGGCATCAATGTAGCCCAATCGTCCACCGTGTCCTAGCTTGCATTCGTCTTGCAAGTGATCGATAAACTTGAATAACAGACTGAGAACACAGGCTAAAGTCTAGCACTTCTAAACTCAATTCCTCCTCGTCTTTGCAGCAAAATTTGAGAAATTTGAAGCACCTCTTGACTATCTGCTGAGCTGCGCGATCTTTCTTGCAACCCCCACCACTTCCAGTCAACCATTTCGTGAATGATTCTCCAATTTGGCTGGAAACTGAAAATGAAGGCAATACTCTGCAAACTGGTTTAGGAAGGAAGGAAGGAAGGAAGGAAGGAAGGAAGGAGGGATAACGTTATTTATACACGGTAGTTCTATCACCTTAATTAATTGTTACTACTAACTCACTATCTACTTAATTACAATCACCAGAGAATAAAAAATAAAAAAAGTAAACAAATAATAATATAGGCTGCTTTTCTTGGAGGCCGTGTTTAAAATCTTATTTAACTACTTAAAACTTACTCAAAACTGTGGCGACTCAATTCATTCTTAAAATCTCTCAAGGAAGTTGCTTGTCTTAATTCCAAGGGTAAACTGTTCTACGACTGAGCTCCACTATACGAAAAACTTCTCTTTAGATAGTCAGTGCGAGGTTTTGGAAGGGCCAGTGCGTTTTCAGTATTCCTCAAATGATATGAATTCACACTATCGCGAAAAACAAAACCCGATCTTAAATATTCGGGTGTCATGTCATGTAAGATTTTGTACAACATAATAGATTTCTTTTCTAATCTTTGATGACAGAGTTTTCGCCACCGTAGTGCCCGGAACAAATCATTCAAATTACTGTCATATTTAGCAGACATCAAAATACCGGCTGCTCGATTTTGAAGTTTTCTGGAGTCTATCAGAAAGGCCTTTGTTATAGTCTCCCCACACCTCACAACAATAATCGAAGTGAGGCTGAACACGGCTATTATTAGACATTGACTACAACATTAAAAGGGATTTCATGTCGTATGCGCTTTATTGCGCCAATGGCAGAAGCAATCTTTTTCCTGATGTTTTCTATATGACTTTTCCAATTTAAAGTGTGATCAATGCAGACCCCAAGGGATTTTGTTGATGATACCTGTTCCACGGTCATGTTATTTATAGTTAAAGAAGGACAATCTGAAAGGTTCGATAATTTCTGTCTGGATGCAATTAGCATAAACTCGGTTTTTGTCAGGTTTAAGGTCAGCTTATTAGCTGATAACCAAGTGTACACTTTGCTTAGATCATAATTAAGACAATCATTTACATCCTGAACGTCGGCACTAGCAAACGTCAATCTGGTATCATCAGCGTACATCCTTGGTAGTGAAAATTGTAAGCAATTTGGTAAGTCATTGATATACAACAGAAAAAGTAGCGGTCCTAGGATTGTTCCTTGGGGAACGCCACATTTCAAAGATTTCGCGATCGGGGGTTGACTTATGACAATTAATTTGACAAATTTGAGTGCCGTTATCTAAGTAAGAGGCAAACCATTTATAACTGGACTGACGTAGCCCATAATATTGCAATTTACGTAACAAAATTTCGTGGTCAACTGGATCAAAGGTCTTTTTAAGGTCTAAAAAAACGACAGCGTTGATGAGACCACGATCAATATTCATAGCCCAACTATTAGTTACCTCCAGAAGTGCTGTAACCGTAGAGTGTAGAGAACGGAAGCCGGATTGATGACATGTCAGAATACTATTCTTAATTAGATAGTGGTATACCTGTTCATAAATTATTCGCTCAAAAACTTTGGCTACGATTGGGATTACAGATATTGGTCGATAATTTGTGGGCTCATTCCATTTCCCAGAGTTTTTGTACAATGGAGTGACTCTAGCAGATTTCCATTTATCAGGGAAGATGCCAGTTATCAAGGATTGATTAAATATTACGGTAAGAGATTCAGCGAGTAAGTCAGGGCATTGCCTCAATAATTTCGCCGAAATGTTATCTAATCCGGTTGCCTTGCCTCAACCTTCAGAGAAGTGCTTCAGTTGCGGTCAGAGAGGCCGCTGGACAAATTTTTTTTCCAGACCTAGCCGCTTCAGAGGAACTTTTGCAAACCCTCCAAACAGCAAGGCCACAAATACAGAGCCCCATTACAGAGATTGGGACAAGATGAGTATAACTTAGTGAATTTAGGTACACATTTGAATGATTTTCACCAGTCGAACCTCTCGGGGACTTTGTTGATGCATCTGTCTCATCTAGCGATGTGATAAGTCCTGAATATCAGGAGACCGATGCCAATTGTTAAGGTTGAAGGTAGTCTTAAGCGTGATACAGCTTTTCGCGACCGTATAAGTCGAATTTGTACAGTACTCATAGTCATGGTCAAGTCAAAGTCACAGTCACAGTCACATTCATAGTCATAGTCAGTCACAGTCATAGTCATAGTCAAAGTCACAGTCATACTTACAGTCACAGTCACAGTCATAGTCATATATAGCCATGCTCATAGTCACTGTCATCGCCATAGTCATAGTCATAGTCATGGTCATAGTCAAAAGCACAATCACAGTCATACTCATTAACATTACCCAAACGTAATGAGAGCACCATTTCGGGTTAAAACACTGTAGGTTTCAATTGGATTTTTGTCCTCAGTATTGTTGGTCCATTTTTTACATGAGGAAATCTTCAAAGTTGGATTTTTAGTGACGCGACACGAGGAAAAGTGTCTTTTCTAAACACGTAGTGTTCTGCGCGTTTTTGTTTTTGTTCCTTTATTACGCACAATAAAGGAACTTTATTTGCACAATAGGAACAGAGGTTGGCAAATTTCGGAACAATCTGGTCCATTAGCAACAAATTGGAACATAAAGTTCCTTTTCATGCTAGTCAAAAGGAACAATTGGTTCCTCTTTTATCCTTTCAGGAACAAAAGGTCCTCTTTCATCAGTTCCGATTTCCTTTCCTGTTCCTTTCAAAGTGGTTGGGGAACAGATGTTCCCAATCTAATTTCTCGCTCGACACAGTAAGGAACTAGTCGTTCCTATTCACTGGCATATCCACTGCAGTTCGGAACGCCCTGTTCCCTTCCGGTTCAAATGGTTCCTATTCATGTCCGAGGTGATTCGTGTATAAATGGGAACAGGCTCCGAATTTGTGACAAAGGAACTAGCGTTCCATTTTGCGCAAAGTGTAAAAAGGAATAGGCTATCTGTTCGGAACGCCTTGTTCCCTTTCGGTTCAAATGGTTCCTATTCATGGACGAGGTAATTGTTTGTTCCTTAAGATGAGTGTTATGTCCGGCGTATAAATGGGAACAGGCTCCAAATTTGTGACAAAGGAACTAGCGTTCCATTTTGCGCAAAGTGTAAAAAGGAATAGGCTGTCTGAAACTACTGTTCATCACCTCCTCTATACAAATTTATCAAAACATGCATCCTTCAACAATCAAGTTAAGTGTGGGGCTTTCCCGCTACATGTTTAATCTCGTCCAGGCTGGCCCTGGCAAGTTCAGGCTTGTGCCTTTGTTCCTTTTGATTAATTGTGTTATAAATACGGACAAGGAAACAATGAGGCAAGGGGCAAGAATGACCAAGTGTGGGCAGAGATGAGCTAAGAAATATCTTATTAGCGAATAGGATGATCTCTTGGGGAACCTTTTGCTAGTATATATATGCGTGCATTCTTTAGAAATACATCGATTGCAACCAAATGCTTAAGATAAACAAACGAGGCAAGGATGTCAACTGGTCAATGTTAGCAAATGCATCGCCTAAACCAAAGAGACTTCACTTAGAAGAGGATGACTGTGATGGTCTTTTTCACTGCCCGGTGCAAATTTGTAAGCACGATGGATTCACTACACAAAGAGGCTGTAGAAAACACGTAAAGAGCAAGCACTCTTGGTACTATTATTTCGACGAGAAGCCAGACAGCGTTCAAATCGAATCGTTTGATGGTCAAGCGCATAATAATACAGCCACTGATCAGAAGACTGCGCGCAAAATGAGGACAGTTGCGACTTTTGACAAGACGAGTGACATTGCTAAGAATTTCTTGTCGTGGCTCACAGGAAGTGGCGGAGGCTGTAAAAGTGATCGACAAGCACAACAAATCGTTAACAGGTGCTTAAAGCTTCTTAAATTTTGTTGCGAAGACGAAGAGGAGCTCACATTTGATATTGTCGACTTAAGTTTATGTTCGCCTAATCTCCTATTTAAATTCGTTGATACGATGCAAGATGATTGGGAACTAGGACACGCAGGACGCATTGGCTACTTAGACGCCATTGCAGAATTTGCGGATTTCAGAAAAGTGAATGGTGCATCCGATGCTGTATTGAGGGGCTTGTCTTCTACGGAAACATATCTGAAAAAGGCCCGTAAAACAGTTTCCAAAATGATGCGGTTGCAATGGATCAATGAACTCGACATCGACACCCTAGAATCCAAGGGACATTGGGCCACGCTAGAAGAGCTTTTGGAAGTTGTTGCGCGTTACTTGCCTCGCTACGAGAACGTACTTAAAACATGCAAGGATACACCAGCTACAGTATC
>OX419337.1:5033207-5043207 GCA_948470475.1 Galaxea fascicularis | reverse complement strand
GATAAAGCACAGGATACATACCTTACTGTTGAGCTGCCGAGCAGGAGCACTTGCCATCACGATTTCAACTTTGCAACTGGTGAGAGCAAGTCTAAGCCTTTCGCTTTTATAGCATTTCGCGTAATAGCTGATTTAAATTCTGTGACTCTTTTTTGTTTCAAGGAGTAACCATGATAATTTGAACGAAATAGCGATACTAAAATTCTTTTGGTGTTTCATTCAAAGGCTTTAAAGCTATTGATAGGTAGCGAATGCCGAACGCTGCGAAGTGGACGAATTTTGTTGGCTTTGAAAATTAAATATCAAAACTTTTGTGAGATATCCAATATCTTTGAAAGAAAGGCATGCTTGCTTTGAAAGCGGTGCAAAAGTATTCTGAGAGAAGAACGATTATATATTGCGTCCGTTTCTTGGCATGGATTTTTTTTCGAGGAATTTAGTGATTTTAGCACATTAGAAAACGATATCCCAAACTTATGCCAAAAAGCGTGCAGTCCAATGCACTGGTAGCAGTTATAATCCTACCCCAAACAATTAAAAATAGCAAAGAAAGACCAAAGTATGTAATTAGCAATGTTCCAGGAATATTTAAAAGAAGGTGACAACTATCAAACGTTGGTTGTAAAATTATCTTGTAAATATTTGTGCAAGCAATTTGTCTGGCGGCGAGCAAGGAATTCCGCAAACAGAATTGAATGCGCAAGCACGAGATATTACATAAATATTAAACTACTATTAAAGAACACTGAAAGATGATGCTATTCCTAACTCCAAATGATAAAACTGTAAGTGCTGTCTCCATGCATTCGTCATATCAGCCATGTCTGAAAGAAATTCATTCAACTCCAAATTGTCCGTCACTCAAAATATCTCAAACGGTACTTGACGAAGATGCACTTGCAGTAAGATAGGGAGGCACTATTCAAAGCCCTTATCATGCCATTCAGAGATGTGGAAGTGCTGTCTCCGTGTATCCATCATATCCACAGTACTTTAAGAAATTCATTGAAGTCCAAGTTGTTCCCGGCACTAAAATATCTCAGAGAAGACGGAAACACAGGAGATGACGGAGATACACTTACAGATAAGCTGAAAGGAATATAAATAATAATAATAATAATAATATTAATAACAGTTGTAGTAGTAGTAGTAGTAGTAGTAGTAGTACTACTACTACTACTACTACTACTACTACTGTAGTACTACTACTACTACTACTACTACTACTACTACTACTACTACTACTACTACTTCTACTATTACTACTACTACTACTACTACTACTACTACTACTACTACTGTTATTATTATTATTATTATTATTATTATTATTATTATTATTCCTTTCAGCTTATCTGTAAGTGTATCTCCGTCATATCCTGTGTTTCCGTCTTATTTGAGATATTTTAGTGCCGGGGACAACTTGTAGATCAATAAATTTCTCAAAGTATGGTGGGTATGACGGATACACGGAGACAGCACTTCTAGATCGTTGAATGGCATAGTGATTAGGGTCTTTGGTTATTACTGCCTTATGTCATTGTACGTGTATCTCATCCACTTGCTGTGTTTTCGTCTTATCTGAGATATTTTAGTGCCGGGGACAACTTGGTGTTTAATGAATTTCTTAAAGTATGGTGGATATGACGGATACACGGAGACAGCATTTCCATATCTTTGAATGGCATAATAAGGGTCTTTGAACAATACCTCTCTACGTTACTGCAAGTGCTTCTTGGTCATCTGCAGTGTTTTTTTAATCAATTTATGTTGTTTTCAATAAAGGAATCATACTCCACATAAAGGGAACAAAAGGGCCGGTTAACTTTAGTTCCTCTCAAAGGGAACACTTTGAATGGCTTAAGCGCTTTTCAGAGAGCAATTTACTCTTTCAATGAAGACAATCCATATTTTTAGGTTGTAGTCAAGTCCGTTCTACAATATATAGCATTGGATATGCAAGTTAGGTCGAAATTGTAAGATTTTCTGCTCCTTTTCCAAAGGGAACGGTGACGTTTAGGAAACGATCACAGTCATAGTCATAATCATTGTCATGGTCATAGTCATAGTCACTGTCACAGTCACAGTCACAGTCATAGTCACAGTCACAGTCACAGTCATAGTCACGGTCATAGTCATAGTCATAGTCACAGTCACAGTCACAGTCATAGTCACTGTCATAGTCATAGTCATAGTCACAGTCATAGTCACAGTCACAGTCACAGTCACAGTCACAGTCACAGTCACAGTCATAGTCATAGCCACAGTCACAGTCACAGTCACAGTCACAGTCACAGTCACAGTCACAGTCACAGTCATAGTCATAGTCATGGTCATGGTCATAGTCAAAGTCACAGTCACAGTCACAGTCACAGTCATAGTCATAGTCAAAGTCACAGTCATAGTCATAGTCGTGGTCATAGTCAAAGTCACAGTCACACTCATAGTCATAGTCACAGTCACAGTCATGGTAATAATCATAGTCACAGTGACAGTCATAGTCATGGTCATAGTCATAGTCACAGTCACAGTCATGGTAATAGTCATAGCCATGGTCACAGTCACAGTCAGTCATAGTCACAGTCACAGTCAGTCATAGTCATAGTTATAGTCATAGGCATGATCACAGTCACAGTCACAGTCACAGTCATAGTCATAGTCATAGTCACAGTCATAGTCATAGTCATAGGCATGATCACAGTCACAGTCACAGTCACAGTCATAGTCATAGTCACAGTCATAGTCATAGCCATAGCCATAGTCATAGTCATAGTCATAGTCATAGTCATAGTCACAGTCACAGTCACAGTCACAGTCATAGTCACAGTCATAGTCATAGTCACAGTCACAGTCATAGTCACAATCACAGTCACAGTCACAGTCACAGTCATAGTCACTGTCATAGTCATAGTCATAGTCATAGTCACAGTCACAGTCACAGTCACAGTCACAGTCACAGTCACAGTCACAGTCACAGTCATAGTCATAGTCATAGTCATAGCTATGGTCACAGTCACAGTCAGTCATAGTCATAGTCACAGTCACAGTCACAGTCATAGTCATAGCCATGGTCACAATCACAGTCAGTGATAGTCATAGTCATAGTCACAGTCACAGTCAGTAGTCATAGTCAGAGTTATAGTCACAGTCACAGTCACAGTCATAGTCACAGTCACAGTCAGTCATAGTCATAGTCATAGTCATAGTCATAGTCACAGTCAGTCATAGTCACAGTCACACTCAGTCATAGTCACAGTCACAGTCACAGTCACAGTCATAGACATAGCCATGGTCACAATCACTGTTACCGCAGTTGCGTAACTGTTTTTCAATACTTTTATCTGTTTTTCCTTTTGTTTCATTACGTAACCTTTTTCATGTCTATGTACGCTCACACCTCTTTTGTTTGTCTTAGTTTTTAAATGCCAATCTTTTTTGTGCAAGTTTTTCATTTTCGCCTCGTGTCTTATAGTGTATGTCAGATTGTTTAGTTTTGCTTTTCGCTGCTGCTAGTTTTTCCTGTGTCGTACGTAGAGTCACCGATAAGGTATGTTTGTATTTTGGCCGTATGTTTCCTGTATTGTTGCAAGTTTTCTGTCGTCTTATTCTTAATATATTTTTTTGCATTTTTTCTTTATAAGAACCGTTCTGGGACGGAGATTTTGTACCGTACGGGACGAGTTTTAAAGTGACAAAATAAACTGTATAGTGCTGAGTTCCTATACAGCGGCTACAATCACAGTCAGTCACAGTCATAGTCATAGCCACAGTCAGAGTCACAGTCACAGTCACAGTCACAGTCACAGTCACAGTTATAGTCATAGTTACAGGAGTCTATCTTTTCCTTGAGGGCCGAGGGTCGAGGGTTCTATGTCGAGGGTCAATTTTATTTAGAACAAAAATAGGAAAATATAAAAACAACCCAGTCCACATTGCCCCAATATTCTGGGGGTTGGGGTGATGAAATAGTGAATAGTACGTGCTGTGTAGCGTGACATCCCAATTTTGTTTTTAGAGGCGTGATTTGTTTTCACGCAATTACATTTAGAATCCACAGAAGCCCATATTTCATCGTAAATCTGGTTAGATTCACGGTGTGGTAAGGCTTGTTACCACGTGTGTTACGACGAATCAAAGAAAATAAATGTAACAAAAAGATAGATTTTATATGTGTTTCGCATAACTGGTTTCACAACATGGCCCAGTGGACAAAATGACTGACTTGAAACGCCGTGTCTAGTCCAGTACATACAATTTTTTTGTCCAGAATCGGCCACAAAAAACGTGGAAATATGAGGATGCCTAGTGGCCACCATTATTTCCATTTCGTATCCCTGATAATTTCCCAAAATGTCGTTAGGCAGTTTAATAACAATGCCTGCTTTGACACACACATTCCATTATGCAACAAGTGCTTGTCTGCGCAAAAATGGGATACCAGCCAGGTCACGATTTCCGGTGCGGTGATCAACGGCTTTGAAACAGCGTAACACTTGTAGCTACTCTTTACTTGTTGGCGCTTTCCGCTATTACAATTATGCGATTTAGTTCGATTTGACAATATGGATTCCTCTTGGAAATAGATTGCTTTTGCGGTAAAAGGACAAGAATTAAACAGCTGTTAGAAGGGGAACCAGGCAGAGGACGACGAGGAGGCAATGTTAATTACTATTAAAAAATCACGCGAAATCGTTCTCCCTCCCCCTCCCTCACTAAGGTGCCCGTGGGTAATGCGATGTAAACACAAAATGACTGCCACCGAGTCCCGTCATCCATCAAAGTACAAAATGTAGGTAGACGTCGCTTGAAATCGAGGATTCACATCGATTCATAATTGTTGGCAATATTTGTAATCAAAGTGAAACTATCGTAAACTCGTGCATATGGCCATGGAAGTGGTCGTTGATGCCATGGCTTTAACTAAAAGGGGGCTTTAATTAATTTATAATAGTTTCGAATGGTCTTTGAAATGTAATAGTAACCATTTCTACACCTTTTAAAAATGTATTTTAGATTTCACTGCGGGCAATTGTAAACGAGACCTTTATGACCAAAAATACTGGCTTCTTAACCTGGAACACCGTTAGTGAGACGAGTACCCTCTCTTGCACCCCCCCCCCCCCCTTCCGTATTTCATATGGGAGTTCCCTATTGGGAAACCCAGGATGGAACCTTGCATGCTGGCAAGAAATACTTTAGGGTGGTGAAATATATAAAGTACATTAGATGATTCCATCAATTCGAGCGGTCAATTACTGTTGGCACAGTTTGAATTTGCAATTTCCCCAGGTTTTGCACCATTATGTGCAATGTGCAAGTAGCGAAAGTTTGTGTTTATTTGACAGTAGCACTCTTTGATAACATTTTTCAGAGCAATAATATCTTTGTTTTTTCTTACTGACCCCTCTGATAATTTAGCAATGTTAATGCTGCCACAAGACGAGTAAACATTGATTTATAAACAAGTGCTTTTGACTGAGTTGCAGAGGTGCAATGCTCGTTTTTAAAGTTCATTCACCCTTGAACACCTCACTGAAAATAATGCATTTGCAAAACAGGGTTTGAGAACATGAAACTTCTCTTGACAGCAATGCTGAATTTGCAGCTAAGTTAGTTCCCTCTTAAAAATTTCAATTTCTACGCAGTAACTGCAAACAAACGGTTGTGTGAGAAAATGTAATGAGACCCACAAAGTGTCACGCCATCAATATGTATAAGCAAATATGTCTGCTTAGATGGCTCCGCTATGAACGTAATTTTGACCAACGGCTGCACTACTTAAATTACTTTTGATTTCACCAAACTATTAAGGTAGTCCTTGGGCATCTTTTGACCAAGTCCATCCCCATATCACGATTTAGTTATTGTGGTATAAACAAAAACGCAGAGGCATTCACGTTTTCAAGTGCAATCTAATTCCACAGCCGAACTGTCGCATTGGCAAGAATGACGTGCAAAAAATGTTAACAGAAGGATCCACAAAATAATCATTTTGCCTGAATTAAATCTACGGTTAGTAGAGCTTGGTGAGAACTTTACGTTTATGACAGATTATAGTTTTTAAAAACTAGCAATGTCAAAAAATGCGAGGCTGTAATACTAATATTTTCGAAATGAAATCCGACCAACGGAGCTTTGTCTGACTAAGGTGAATTGGGAGTGCACCATGAAACTTTACCAGGTTTTGCCAAAATGGTAGTATACTAGCAGAGGTATTTCCCATACCACGAAGGGAGACACATTAGTCTCGGGGGTATGACGACAAATTTTCATTTGAGGTAAAACAAAAACTATTTTTTTTAACCAAACCATTCATCTCGCCTGACAACACAAATCATGGGTTTGAAACGACAACTGTACCCATCAGACGGAAGGATTAGTTAATTACAGTGTTGTACTCGAGTTAAACGAAGAAATGATGCAAACGAAAAGGGTGAGAATTTCTTGTTGAACAAGAGCAGCTCAGCTTAGTTGGTCAGAACATCGCACCGGTAACGCGAAGTTACGGGTTCAAACCCCGTTGAAGTCCTGTTTTTTTTTTTTTTCAGGCTTCTTTACTTAAATTGCGTTCACCACTGCGAGGATCATCCTTCATTTGATTTCATTTCCGCAGCTCCGTATATGATTTATTTCATATATAAGCTCACATCATTCACACACGATTTCAGTTCATCAAAACAAAGCCAACAAAAACCTAAATAACTCTACATAAACGATCTCCCTAATGCTTCAGAACTGATAGATCTTCTTCTCTTTGCTGACGATACTAGCATTTTTTATTCTCACTCCAACCCAAATACCTTAGAATCTGTACTAAATAACGAACTATAAAATGTTGAAGTTTGGTTGCGATGCAACAAATTATCGGTGAATGTCAAGAAAACGACCTATTTCGTTTTCAAACCTAGGCAGAAGAAAATGTAACCACAAATTTTCTATTTCCCTCGGTGATCAACTTTTAACACAAACCAACGCTACTAAATTTCTTGGGGTATATATTGACGAGCATTTTACTTGGAAAGATCATATCAGCTATTTATGTAAACAAATGTCTAAATCAATTGGAATGTTATTTAGATCCCGCTTCTATCTATCTTCAACAACTAAACTTATTCTGTACTACTCGTTAATTTACCGTTATATCACCTATTGTAACTCTACATGGTCGTCTACATACGTAACAAACTTAAACAGAATTTATTGTTTGCAAAAGCGGGCCGTGCGAGCTATTACCAATTCAGACTATAGAGCACATTCTGCTCCCTTATTCTCCCGGAATTTTAGACATTTTTCAAATAAATACGTTTCAAATAGCGAAAATTATGTACTGTTTCCACAACAACCTGTTGCCTCCACTGTTTGCCAACTTCAAACAAATAGTCAAATTCATAGCTACAGCACCAGAACAGCCAACAATTATCGTGCACACTATTGCCGAACTAATGTGAAGAAATTGAGATCTGGAATTCCCTTGAATCACTTCCGATCCCTATTAAGTTTTTCTAACTTTAAGAAAAAACTACTAGAGTTTTTAATAAAATAACTACTGGATTGACTAGGCCGCTCACTTGCAGCACCATTTATGCAAACATATTGTCAGTATGTACAAGGTGGCCTCAACTAAAAGCCTGGTGGTTTCTAGATGTCACCCTGCCACACATTCTACTTTTTTAACCTGTAAATGTATCAGGAAAAAGGCAAAATAAACAAATAAACAACAAAACAGAAACTCAACGAATCAAAGATGAGTTGCACTTACCAAAACAGTGATATTTATTTAGCTTGGCATTAACTACGAATTGAAGCAGACCCTTGAACAGCACAAAAATGGATCGAAACTGTGCTCGCCAAATACTCGTTGCCAAACCGTCACCTTGGCCATGGACACCTTAGTCTCCTTCGCAGCCATTTTTGGGGGGAGCGTTGCGAGACATTCCAAAAACGACTGCGAAGGAGACTATGGACACCTCAACACGAAAAGACTTCCACCAACCGCAAAACTATGATAATCGATGTCACACAAGATTTTTTGTCTTAATCTGAGTTGCTTTTCGCTGTAGTACGTTTGATAAAGCTTGCTGCCGACCTGTTTATTATGAAAGCTTTATCGTTACTTTACTTTGAATGCCCAACTGATTTCACATTGAAGAGAAATAAAATGTACCCGTCAGCGCAGGCGCAGTCTCCCTTTCTGGTGGTGTGGGATTGGCTAATTATTTCACTTCCGGTTACACCGGAAGGGAAATATTCATTTGCATACGCAACGCCACTATCACTCGTGGATGCTAAGAGCATATCCACGAGTAAAACGGAAGGAATGTAACTTTTTTAAGGTAAGGCATCTCGCTTTGCTTGATAGTTTGTTGATCCTGCTTATCCTTTGCCGTTAAATTTAGTTCTTGCATTTTATGACGACGATTTTTTTTCTAGGCAAACATTCAAGTTAAGTTTATGTTAAGCAAGAAAAAACGCGTTACTCAGAGCACACTATATCACTCTGAGGAAAGTGTCTTAAAAAGAAGGCCTCGATTGTACTGTGTTGCCAAAATGGGTGCCCAAATTTGGATGTATTTCATTGTTTTGTTTCTACCGTTTGTATCGTTAAACGGTGAAAACATTACCGCACTTGTAGAATAGTCTTGTTTGTTTCAGCTATGTAACCGCTCCTCCAATAGTTTGACAGGATAAAACGATACAGAGACCATGTGCTTTTGTAATTCGAGCATGGATTAAAACAAGTTACAGTTTATTCGGTGTGTTCACTGGTGTGGGAATATTACATCACTCTTTTTGCGGTATTCTCACGGCAAAGCGGTCGTCGTAGAGGGCAACAACAATGCTGTTAGTCTTTGCTAGAACAAAGAAATTGAAGCTGCGTTGATCAAGATTCAGAAGAAGTTAGAATCGTTGGACAAGATCATTTCTTCTGTAACCTCGCCCAGTACTAGTACCGCCAGTTGCCAGTCAGTTAATTGCTACACAATTTTTTTTATTTTCTTGATTTCGCAAGTGCAGCATCCTAAGTACTGGGCCGGGTTCAGATAACCCAGGGTTAGTGCGAAGTTTGAATTCAGATATGAAAGCTTAAAAAGTAAATTTCATCATTTTTGTCTACAATATGATGATTGAACACTCTAAAAAGAATGGAGAATTAACTATTCAAGAAAATGCTTTTGACAAAAAGAAAAAGAAACACGGATTAAAGTCTAACCCTAGGTTAGGGCTAATCGGCCTTCGGACAACTGGGCCCTGGACTTTATCTCGGCAAGATTTCCACTCAGCTCCATACAATACAGTCCACGCATTTTGTGACTCAACAGGCAGCCCAATCGTGGTGAGTGGCATAATATACCTTAGAATTCCAACGAACGCTTTACACATTCACCGTCTCTGAAGCAGGCGGGCTCCTCGCTGGGGCATCTACTTAACTTCCCCATTTTTTTTCTGTTCTTAAGTTTCCGCTGAAATTATTTATTTTTTGCAAGTTTTATTATGATATGAATTTCAGAAAACTATGCAAAATCGACTTTAATGGAAGAGGACAATTATGTGGGCACACCTTCCCTAATCAATAAATTTCAAAATAAATGCTCAAAGTAGCTTTATCTAACTGCAATTTATATTTTATTTATTTTATTTATTTTTATTATTATTATTTTCCCTTGGTCTTTAACACCAGTTATTCAATGTGCATATATATTTATTTTAACGAAATTTTCAGAAACAACACGACACTTTTTAACGACACTTATTATTCAACTTTGTACTTTGTACTGACTTAAACTGAAGATGACAGAAGTTTCTGTCGAAACATGTTTTTAAAAAGTGTCGTCTTGTTTCTGAAAATTTCGTTATGCCTGCTGTTATCCAGACCTTTTGGCAATATTTATTTTATCTTTTAACTCTAAACAGTCCTATTCGCTACTTTAGCTATTTACGAGTTTGCGTTGTTTTGTATTAACTTGTTAAAATCTTAATAAACTTGAACTTGAACTTATCA
>OX419337.1:5025707-5028207 GCA_948470475.1 Galaxea fascicularis | reverse complement strand
TCATTTCTTCCTTGATTATGTTTTTGGTCATCCGTTTTTTCTTTTTATTTATTTTCATTTTTTTTTCTTCCCGCCTGCCTTCCTGCGTTCATGAATTCACACTGTATTCGTTTTCACCCATCTTGCCTCATTGGTAGGTTGTCCGAAGTGCCACTGGGAAGTGCAGTGAAACCATGACTCGTAACACATGGAACGCTCATGCCTTTGTTGGTCAGCGAGCACGTGTCAAGTTGGTCGATTTCAGCTCTGGAGGATGGGGCCACATCAACTTTGATGACCTCAAAGGCAACATAAGCTGTTTGTGAGCTGTCTTAAAGCTCCTATGCGTTTTTTTTTTTGTTGTTGCAAATTTACCTTCATTAGAGTTCTAATCGGGGTAGTAATCGGAACTGGTAGCTTGAAGGAAAAAACAAGATTAAAGAGGGAAGTGTTTGGGATCAAAGCATAACATAACGGGTAATATTGCTGATTATTAATTTTATGAAATACCAACTGTCAGCTTTTTAAATATATTTTGAAAATGTAAGGTCAATCTTTTGTCTTGACTTAATATGAGGATGCCAACACCTGGCAGTTTGTTGTAAGTGATGGTGTTGGGTTTTTCTTCGTTTATTTTTATTTTTTATTTAATAGTTAGACCGTGCTCACGAGGCCTCGCTAAAATCCCCATTTTAAACTTGTGTCCTTTTCTTTAAATCTAAACCTCTAAACACCAGTACAAACCTCCACTGCAAATGGTTAGACTTTCTAGTCTTCTCGGATAAGGACGATAAACCGTCCCATCTTACAACAATTGTTCGTGATATTAAACTTTGTGGGACGTTAAAGAACCCACACACTGATTGCAAAGAGTATGGGGGTGGTCTGGCCTTTGAATTGGTGCTTCACATAGGGTTAACAGCCATTGAGCCTTTCCACTTTGGACAGAGTTGTGCAAGAAAAGTTACTATGAACGATGAACCACTTACATCAAGGCTTCCTCTTGATGGTTAAACTGGTGTTATGCTGCATTTGTACTTCTCAAGACTGATTATCAGAAAGTGTGTCAAGACAGATGGGCAATTTTAAGCCTGTTGTGAATGAATGAAAGAACAAAATTCCGAGTTCACCCAACGGGAATTGAACCTGTGATTTTCCGATTACCGGCTTGCAGTAACTAGGTCGTGGTGAAACGGACCTTGACAAATGGCCGATCTCCAATCCCATGAGTGGTTCTTGAAGTTTAGGATTTTTTTTCGATGAGTAGTAGGTTTAGTATTTCAATATTGCATTTTGCCCCCAATTAGTACCGGTCACGCACTAAAGTACGTCTTTGTTACGAAAAATTATTGCGTGACTCGCGTTACTGTCTGGAAGTGTCTAGAATCTTCTGCATATTTAATTAGTGTTTTATCATCGTGATTCAGTAATTCTATTTTAAGCCGTTTGCGTGTGTTGCTGTAAATAGTTTCTTACTGTAATGTTACTTTATTTAGCCGAGCCGGAAAGTTCTAGAATCTTTTGTTGTAAGGTATATAAGCCGATCGGTGAAGCTTTAGTTTTTTTCTTAAGAAAAGAAGAGTGTCTTAGTGTGTTTGTTGAAGTAAGTCTGAGAGCTGAGAGCTGAGAGTAGTTGGCGGAGGCCGTGTTTATTGAAGTTGACAGAGGTCGTTTATACAGTTGGCAGAGGCCGTGTTTATTGAAGTGTGACAGAGGTCGTGTACATTTGGCAGAGGCCGTGAGTATTGAAGTAAGACGGAGGTCGAGTATAATTTTACAAGCCTAGTGTGAGCTTATTGTGAAGTCTTGTGCGGAGTTTACTACTTTCGTTTGGAATAAATAACCTTGTTGCTGTTCCGACAACCCTGCGTTCTGTTTAGTCTACAAACAACCCACTTCTCACTCATCAACACAATCGAACTCGTAACAGTCTTGACACTTAAATAAAGGTTACTTACTTATGTACTCCTGCGGCTGCGTTGTTACAGTATCCGCTCTTGTAATCGGAGCGTCAGAGGTAAATGAAATAAAATAAAATGGATAACCTTTATCTACCCTCGGCAGTTTATTTATTACAAAGCTTAATGGGGCAAATACCTGAAATACCTGATGAAAACCCCAAGTGGCCGGAGGCAAACTATAGTTAGCTCTTTACAAGGATGACCAAGGAGTTGAGCCAGGCATTTACTCAGAGTGGTCAAAGCGGGATTTGTACCCAGGTCACCGCATTGAAATTTAGCGCCCTAAACCAATCGTGTTTTTTTGTTTGTTTTTGTTTTTGTTGTTGTTGTTGTTGTTTTTTTTTTTTTTGGTGTGGCTCCTGTTGGGAAAATTTAGAGATTACTTCTGAGTATGCCAGTGACAATAAAAAAGAATTACATCTTCCATATATAAGAAATGTTTGCTAAAGTTGTCCTAACTATTGCCGGTTGAATCTACATGACACGCGCAATCGTAGCCGGGACTCTACAGCTAGGAGGGCTTTGCATGGTTAAGCGTTCTGAGGTGCCCGCTGCCAAGT
>OX419337.1:4963207-5018207 GCA_948470475.1 Galaxea fascicularis | reverse complement strand
ACCCATTTTGAGAATAACATAAGGGCCAATATAAAGGAGTGAGGCCGGCAAGAACTGTTGTTGGTCGATCGATGTTCCACGCGTGTGACCGCCATGACCAGGCATTACGCAAATTTCAGCCTTGGTATATATTCTTATAAAATGTATCAGGCTTATAAAAAATGGAGATAGCATCTTCAAAACCAAGTTCTTCTCTAATTTTCGTCAGTAAAGTCTACCAAGTCTCAGAGAACATCTTTTTTAAGATAATTCTCGCTCCATTCATTTTTGTTCATTTATGTCGTTCTTTCTAAAAACAGCTGCAACGCAGTGTGAAAAATTGCATTCACACTCTTCGACAAACGGGTTGGTTGGTGCATATATTCCACAGTGCAGTGCAGACGGTAGTTTCAGGTCCGAGCAGTGCTGGGCCTCCACAGGCTACTGCTGGTGTGTTAATGAAAATGGCAAGGAAATACCAGGAACAAAAACTCGAGGGACACCCAATTGTAGCAAGAAAGATAATCATAGATCACGTTTCACGGAAAATAAAACGGTCCTTTCCCAATTCACGAAAAACAAAGACATAATGAAAAATATTTTGCAAAATCACGCTTCACAAGTTCACAAGTGGAACATAAAGGCCCTTCACGAGTCATGAAAAAACCCCTTACCACCCTCAGCAAACGGGAGACTCGTATAGTAACATGGCCTCAAATCAGATTTTTATTTAGGATTGGAGAGGAGACCAGTCTGGTTTACCAATAAACGACGTTCATTAAAGTTGCAAGTGTACTTAGTCTGTGTCAGAGCCTTCAAGGCATCATCGTCAACATTCCTAGTGACTGGTGTGGTCCCCCGGGAGACGGGAGTGTCGAAGAGTTGCAATGTTGCGCCAGTACAGGGAAGTGCCATTGTGTGGACCGAGAGGGAAAGAACTAGACGAACAGGAAAACCTGACTGCAAAAGTAAGATTGCTTTTTCATTGGCATTTTTTATCATCGAGGGCTTAACTTTCCTTCAAAACCATGATTTCCTCTAAATTTAAAATCGACATTCGCAATTACCGAGCTAAATCTAAACCAATTCGCCTTATCAAATGATGACTATTTCTCATTTGACTGCCACTTTAAATCCTTTCTAGGGAAATCAAATTCCGGTTTTGCTATTAAGTAGGCCGAGTAAAAGAAATTCAATTCTGGCAAGTGAGAAAATTTGAAAGAGGAAAGAGATTTAAACGACAGGCTCAAGACAAAATAATTCGAATATCGGGAACGCTATAAATATCCCACCGGCACAACGTAAATTTGTCGGTTATTTATCTGGTTTTTGGGACCCTGCCCACATGCCAGCCTAACCATCTGTCATTCTTGAACAAATTTAAAAAAAGAAAGAAAGAAAACAAACTGAAAGCACTTTAAAACTTTACTCTTTTTCAGTTCAAAGCTCTAAGTGCGAGAAAGAGAGGATGAAAGCAATGGCCAACGGTCCGTTATTCGGCCAGTTTGTTCCACATTGCAGACTGGACGGGTCGTTTGAGCCTGCACAGTGTTGGGCCAGCACAGGATACTGTTGGTGTGTTGATCACGATGGTAAAAAGTTAGATGGTTCCATCGTCCGGTTCAAACAACCCAAGTGTTAAATAGCGAGTCGTGCAGGTACAGAGCCATGTTTGATTAATTGATGAATTCCGATTTAAACGTCTGCTTGTCATAGAGTGTTTTCATTCATGTGACTTTCGGTCAAATTGGTTAAGCTATCTGCATAACAATAGCATGCAATTCCAAGAGGTATAGTTTGAGACACCAACATGGCCGCCGTGACGTCATGTGAAAACACTCTATTGGTGATTCAGGTAGACCTTATAACTCAAAGGAGCTCATGTTCAGTTCAGTATTGATTGTAACATCAATAAATCATTTAAGTGATCAGTTTTAATGATTCGCACGTCAGCAAACAAAAAAGGTAAAATACTGTGATATACGAATATTTGCTGAGCATAAACTATGTCACTTGGCCTATGGATTTTTTTCCTTAAATAATAATTAATTAATTAATTAATTAAAAATTTCTATATATAGCGCTCTTTCCAGATGTGATCAAAAGCGCTTTACAAAAATTCATATAAAATTAAATACAATATTGAATGAAAAGAACTAAAAGTAAAAATTAAATTTAAAATGATTCGTTTAAAAAACGTCTTGATTGATTTCCTAAAGCAATTTAAGGAAGCAACATTTCTAATGTCAGTAGGCAATTTGTTCCAAAGTGCAGGGGCAGCAGCAACAAAGGAGCAAGCACCAAACGTAGGCAGCATTTTCTTTATAGGAGGTAGCAGCAGAGTACTGTTGTTTGAGCGGAGACCCTAGGTAGATTTGGGTTTGACAGTTATAAGATCACTGATCGATGTAAGGAGGTGAGAGTCCGTGAATAGCCTTGAAAGTGAGAAGCAGGATCGTGAATTGAATTCGCCTTACGACATGCAGCCAGTGAAGTTGTCGCAGTGCAGGAGTTATATGAGATAATTTACTAAGGTCAAGGGCGATGCGAGCAGCAGCGTTCTCTACTCTCTGTAATTTTAAAATTTGACACTGCAGGAGGCCATACATGAGACTACTACAATAGTCTGGCCGACTTGTGACAAACGCATGGATAAGAGTTAATTACTAGACATTCTTGTGACAGGTATTTTCTAATCCTTCTCGAGGTTATGCAGATAATAAAATCCAGAACTGCATACTATGTTGATATAAGTTTCCATAGACAACATCGAATCAAACCAAGTACCGAGATTTCTCACGCAATTTACAGGTTCTATATCCATTGTTCCAACTCGAGTCCATAATGTACCAGGTCTATCATAATAGCTTACCCGATC
Source organism: Galaxea fascicularis (assembly GCA_948470475.1). NCBI lineage: Eukaryota > Metazoa > Cnidaria > Anthozoa > Scleractinia > Euphylliidae > Galaxea > Galaxea fascicularis. Next base: position 5,015,350 of record OX419337.1, on the reverse strand, counting down.
AATTCTCAGCATTGTTTGAAACTCGTAACATCAATACTAGTTATACCCTAAGCCGTATAAATCACTTCTCACATGTAAGGTACAATAGTAACATTGGCAGAAATAGTGTAAGGTACAGAGGACCCATTGTCTGGAATTTTATACCTAAAGCCATCAAGGATGCTTCCTCCTATCAACTTTTTAAACAAAAACTTAGACAGACCTCAAATATACTGGACCAAATTCAATTCGAAAAAGAGGCCTGTATGGTATCATCAAATTTAAATTTTTTTTTAGAGGTTTTATTATTTATATTTAAGTTTTGTGTGTAAATATGGATTTTAATCGAGTTGCTGGCAGGTCCACACCAGCCTCTAGGTTGCCACAAACCTACCTGCCTTACCAAAAAGTATATGTATGTATGTAACTATGTATGTATAATTTTCGCTCCATACATTTCTTTGTAAACCTAATCGGCATGTTTGTTTAAAAAAATATAAGGAAGCTGCTGTCGTTACGCGGGCGCTGCGTCCGCGATTTCTGACCATGATTTCCAAGTCAGTATGTTATACCAGAAGTTAAAACATTGAACTAAAAAAATACTTTCACTTTGATTAGATCTAGATTCTCTGTTCAGACGCTTTCACATCATAGGGATTTAGAGGAGTAATGGCATAAGAATAAAGAGAATTTTGTAATTGGAATAATGGAATAATAACGTTGCCATTAGCTCCGTGTAATTTGACTGAGTGAGAAGTAGCTACGCTCTGTTGCTCCCTATCCGCCAATATTTAGTCTTTTTTAAAAAACCGAAAAAACCGAAACCGCTCCACAAAAAGACCCGACTAAAGACTAAAAAAAGCTCAAGTTGTCTTTTTTCTGGCTAAAATTTGGTCCCCTTTCGATTCCTGGCTTGAATTTGTTGTTTGGCAATTGATATCCCGCTTCTATGAAAAGTGCAACAGGCTGTCGTCACGCAATTATGATGTAATGATCATGTGTGAAGGCCTATTCATCCAATGGCTGAGTGGCACCCCCAAGATCGTTAACGTTCAACTCATATCGAAAAAGGCGCGCTGCACTGTCCATTTGCTCGCATGCTGGAATCGTTGCAATCGCGCTCGGTACAAGCTGTCCCAGTTATATAGCAAGACGTTTTCCCGGATCATAGAGGAATATATCATCCTTATCGAAATGTAAGTAGGATGTTTCATACAATCTATTTTTATCAGTGAGGGTGTCGTCGTTAAAATGAAACATATGAACAGGGATGAACGTTGAGAAGAGTTTCCTTTCGTTGTTTTGCAGTTCCTTTCCGTGCTCACTAAAGGGAGTTTAGTTTTTGGTCGTTTTGGAAAACAGCTAGCTCACAGAAGAGAGAAAGGTAGGCAACATTTTGCTTGCTGTTAACGTCTTTAGAACTGACTGCCCCTAAAACATGGTACTGATTTTACGCAAATGGTTAAAGTACAGGGCTACCCAAGAGTCGAGCGAGGAAATGTATCGCCGTTTTCAATTTGCAAACAGTTCTACAGCATTCCAACACCTTTGTGGTTTTTAAGAAACCCGGTGAGAGAACGGCCAGAACATCTTCTCCTGAACAACACTCGATCTGCCTTCAAATAATTATAATTCAAATTCGTCTGGGCTTCAACTAACACAAATGAAAACTCGTCCTCGCAAAAATTCGCTTCGTCTGTACCATTCGATTTTCTGACCAGCTTCAGGCCGAAAGTCTCGTTGAAATATGACAGCTAATCAGAAGACAGCAAACCATAAGACCAAAATCTGGTTTTTCAACATGATAAAATATTATGATCCGACAATGTATCTTGGCCTCGGACGCTCTTGTTTTCTTCATTCGTATACGTAATCACATGATTCCAAGTGCAATTTGGAATAAATAAGCACGCGTAAATTTTTTCAAAGACCAACAAAATTGCACGAGCCCGTAGGGCGAGTGCAATTTGTGGTCTTTGAAAAAATTTACAAGTGCTTATTTATTCCAAAAATAATCATGTGATTACTTATTAATAATACACTTGCAAAATAGACTACTTACAAAGCTTCAGCCCATACATTGACTACTGAGGTACACAGAAGGCATTGCCTTCGATCTTCCGAAACTTGGAGAAGCTTCGAAACTATCCCGAGATCACCGAAAGTGTTCGGATAATCTTCTAAAATATTCGGGTAATCTTCGGAAGTGCTCGTTTGATCTTCGGAAGTGTTCGGGTGATAGTCGGGAATCATCAGAAGCATTCGCGTGATCTTCGGAAGTGTTCAGCGATCTTCGGAAATCTTCGTGTGGTCTTCGGAAATCTTCAGAAGGTTTAGCACGATATTCGGCGGTCTTTGAAATACATCGGTTGGTCTTCGGAAGTCTTCGAGTCTCTTCGTTTTAACTTCGGAAATCTTCGTTGTAATTTGCACTCGTGTTACACTTTTTTGCACTGGGGTTACACTTGAACGGCACTGCTCTCAGCCAATCATAATCGAGTATTTTTTTTTCAAGTGTATTATTACGCCCTGTAATTAACCATGCAAAACCCACTCAACTGTGGAATGTCTGGCTGTCAAAATTATCCAATCAGAATCACGCCACTTCTTTCGTGACAAATTAGGCGCCTATGGGTTTTTTGTTGTTTTGCGCGAGAAAATTCAAGACCTTCAGACGTAGGGAAAAGCGAGAAGAGGCCGGTCCAAAAAGAAAGCAATTGTAACAATGTTTTAGAGTTTGCCAGGGAAATCTAATAGTGACATATGGCAAATGTTGTCTTAAGCGAATCTCTGAAGAGCTTTTGGATAACAGTGATTGTTTCTTACATCGATTCACAGTTGGCCTGCATTGCCTGTTCATGTTTCAACTGTATGCGACACTAAACTGCTACTGAGAAGTGTTCTTCCTCAGTGATTGTAGAAATCGCTTATCTGTGGCACTTTCCGCCGATGCAAAGACAACATCAAATTTGCCCTCTTCGTCTTCCAAACAAACTAGCTTCTGAGCCAAATATCAGGTAGTCGAATTCATGGCCTGGACTTCCATCATTTGGTCGCTAACAATTCTGAAGAGAGGCATTATTACTAACCAATATGATGCATAATTTCCAGCTCTCTTCGAGCAACACAAGAGGCTGATAATTGAGACTCTTTCCATAGCCTGTCGGTAAAAAGACTTAACGATCTTTTTTTCTTAAAACTGTTCAATCGCCTTCTTGGCTTCTAGCATGAATTTGATACGATTCTATTCCAAAGATTGTAGCGTTTTCTCTAGAATTAGTTCGAAACAATCTCTAGAGTTTACATGTATATCCGATTTGTTGAATATAAATGTGAGAAGACCTTTATGGTTTTGAATGACAGATCGCTGACCAATCAGAAGGATGGATTAAGTAATTCGTTAAATCTGACCAATCAGGTTTTTTACGTTCGTCTGGTGGACGAAAAAAAAACAAAGAAGACAATATCGTCCTTGTAGGCCGTTCCTTCTCTCTTTCGCGCTCATTTCTACTTTCCTCCCTTTCTACAGCCTGCTACGCAGGCTAAATTATTCGGAAATCAGTTTGTTGTTACACTGAAATTCTAGAGAAAGTAATCAAGGGCAAGAGCCGGAGAGAGAGACTGTAGACAAATCTCTTCGATCTTCCTTTCAATACCTTCTGTGGCCACGCCGTGTGAGCTGTCGAAATTAAGGGCACATTTAAAAATTTTTGTTTTGTGTTGGAGCAAAACCTGTTGCATGACTAAACCGCTGTGAGCGCAGCGTATTTTAGAAGACGAAAAGGAGTAAATGAGGATGGAAGGTATTGGAAATATAATGTACCGTATGCGTAAAGATGATATTTCCAGAGTTCTGTATCAAAATGTCCAAACCGGCTTGGGTCAGAGTGCGTAACAAGTTAAATTATCGCACTCTTTTCAGTTCTAAAAGTACTGAACATATCTTTGGTTAAAAAAGATTCCAAGAAACCTGGATTCGCCGAAGCTCGACCAGTTCGAAGGTAAGGTACATTGTCTTGTAAATACTGTAATGGGCGAGACCACTACCGATTAAAAACAGAAAAATGCGATAAAAAACACTGTGTTAACTGTGGGCATATACTCACTGGACTTGTAATTATCTCGTGAAAGGATTTGCAATGCGTGAAAGTAATACATGCAGGATATTATTTTCCCAGTTGATTTATTTGTTAGAGGTGCGCCGAGAATGGAAGGGAGCATGAAAAAAAAAATTCCTGCCATGTATATGACGCACACGATCAACATGTATGTGGCATCACCCATCCGTTTATCGTTATCTGCAAACGAGGATAACGTTTAAAATCTTCAATGAACCTAAAACTTCAGTTAAGAAAGCAGAGAAATCAACCAACAGTCTTATTATTGTGTCCTTGTTACCATGGTTGCAGACTACATTGTTGTGATCTATTTTGAGTTTGCGTTGGTGACCGCTACTGATCGCTACTTATAATGCGATGACAGCATAACAATAACGCAATTTCTTTCAAAGTCAGTTATTCAAGGTTCAGTTTACGTTCGCCAGTCTCGAGAAATCAGGACATGGTGTTATTATGGTGTCCATGTTGCTATGGTTGCAGCCTACCTTGTATGTGACTTCTTTTGAGAGTTTGCGTTGGTGTCTGTTACTCATAATGCGATGACAGCATAATAATAATGCAATTTCTTTCAAAGTCAGTTATTCGAGGTTTACGTTCGCCAGTTTCGAGAAATCAGCACGTATTATTATTGTGTCCTTGTTGCTATGGTTGCAGACTACCTTGTATGTGACCTCTTATGAGCTTGCGTTGGTGTCTGTTACTCATAATGCGATGACAGCATAATAATAATGCAATTTCTTTCAAAGTCAATTATTCGAGGTTTACGTTCGCCAGTTTGAGAAATCAGCACGTATTATTATTGTGTCCTTGTTGCTATGGTTGCAGACTACCTTGTATGTGACCTCTTATGAGCTTGCGTTGGTGTCTGTTACTCATAATGCGATGACAGCATAATAATAATGCAATTTCTTTCAAAGTCAGTTATTCGAGGTTTACGTTCGCCAGTTTCGAGAAATCAGCACGTATTATTATTGTGTCCTTGTTGCTATGGTTGCAGACTACCTTGTATGTGACCTCTTATGAGCTTGCGTTGGTGTCTGTTACTCATAATGCGATGACAGCATAACAATAATGCAGTTTCTTTCAAAGTCAAGTATTCAAGAAAATAGACAATGTGTTTGTCGTCAAGAAATGTAGTAAAAACATGGGGTACCAGGGTGTAGCCCTAAAAACGACTTGATGAAATTGAACAAGAACACCGTCATGGATTGGGCACTTTCTAAACTAGCCCCAGGTACTGCGAATGATATCATGACAAAAGACGCAGTAGTAGATTGCTTTAAAGTACACTATCATGTGTTTTATCAGAACGGGATCGGCAGCGTTTCCTATCATTATTCGGACAGATTGTCGTTGGCAAAGAACCTTTTTCGTCTGTGACGACAAAAAAAAAAGATCGTCGTTGGCCTTAAAGTGAAAGAGTCTAAAACAGAATCCTCATTGCAATTGGTTTACTGCGTCGTCCATCGACATGACTGGCCATGTTGGCATTTCAATTGGTACACTGCGTAGTCCATAGAAATGACTCTGCCGTCTTGTCATTTTAACTTGTACTTGTGGTCCATCGAAATGACTGCACCATGGGTTTATTTCAATTGGTGGAACAGAGAATTAACTCTGAAGGGTAAATTAAAGTGCTAAGATAAACCCATGAAAAACCCACTGGGCGTTAGCCCTAGTAAAGGGTATCAGGGAACCACAACCCTTACTTTCTCTTCGCCGCGATTCACCACCTTAATCGTCCCCGACTTTCTCTGTCCGACCTCGTAGCTTAGTCGGCAGAGCAACGGTAGATCTAATCCGGAGGTCGTGGGTTCGATTCCCACCGAGGTCATAAGAATTTTTTCTTTGCCTCGTGTGGTTCCCTGATACCCTTTACTAGGGCTAACGCCCAGTGGGTTTTTCATGGGTTTATCTTAGCACTTTAATTTACCCTTCAGAGTTAATTCTCTGTTCCACCACTTGTATGTGTTTATAGTGCTACGCGGCACAACATATATATGTACCTTTATTTCAATTGGTTTACCGCGTTGTATATAGAAACTACTGTGCCATGTTTGCGGTTTTCAATTGTTTTACTTCATCATACTATCATTTCGACCATCGAAAAGACAGTGTGCCTAACTGTAACCTGGATTATCTTCATGGAGGTAGGGAACATTATTATGTTGTATATTGATTAGTTTTGTCATAAATCACTGGCATGAAAATATGCTCAATTAGTTATTGGTCACAAGTGTTTCAGTTAAGTCTTACTAACGAGTTTTTCACTGAAAAGGAAAATTACATTTGAAGAGGGAATGGGAGCGAAAATGGGGGTGGGGTGGGTTAAAAGAATTATTTTTTAGCAAAACTAAAGATGCTCTAACGCTGGCTGGGAAGGGTCTTACCATGATAAATGCTGCTGGCTGGCGCCCAGAGCTAAATATATCTTCCTCGCTGGGAAAAGACCTTCAATTGATGGATGCTGGCTGGCTACCGAAGAAAATATCCTATTGCGTGCTTGCTCTGAAGAGCGGATATTTTTTTCCCAGGATAGTTAAATATTAACCAAAACTATCTTATGAGATGTCCAGATATCGTCAACGTCAATTACAGATGAAATCCGAAAAAAGTGTTCGTTTGGTACTCCTGGATTTACAACTACAAGAGTTAGTAACCCATCTGTCTTTATACTTTTTACGTCTACTGCTGTTTTATGCGTCTCCGTATTTATTTTGAACTGACGCACAATTCGTCTGAGACGAATTATTCATCTTCTAAGATAAATACGGCCAATAGGTGAAACTACATTATTAAACTGTTTGAAGAGTTACCATAATGAGAATCAGTCACTGTTTAGCTTCCTCATACGAAAGGAAATACTCGTTTTCCACAGATAATTGAACTGAAGGTAAATTCTGACATTATTTGGGTATTTTCGATTTTTCATCATTTCAAACACCTTCAGGCGATATTTACGGATGACTGCTCTCAATGTACCTTCATGACAGCTGTCTAAGAACTAACATACAAACTCCAATGTGGAAAAACAACGAAAATTGTTCCTTTGGTCAATTATAATCATACCATATCAACATCTCATAATCAAACTGTTTGCTACCGATACTGATTTTAATAGCAAACAACTATTTTTCAAATTTTGAAAGGACTCCATGTGAATACCTGACAGTGGTGTTTGCGGTGCAGTCACAAAAGGATTCACTGCTTTTAATTTTAGCATTTTTGATCGTTTGCAATACAACGCTTCCCTTGTGGTATTTTGCTTGCTTCCCAAACATGCAATTCTATTCGTTTCGGTAGCTTTGCGTTTTGTTTAAGATGGGGTACAGTCGAAATAGCGAGACGGTCTTTTTACTTCTTTTTTAATTTAATTAGAGTTGACAAGTCAAACTATTGGAATTACCACTTATAACAGCGAGAAAAAATTTCCCAAGTTGAAATGTGGACGAATTCCTGGAGAACAATTAACAACAGGTATACTTGACTTACCGCGCTACCATGGCAACAGCAAAACATTGCTGTCAACTTACTAAGTAGCTTTTTTGCAAATTATGGTTGTCCATTAGTCTAACGTTAAAAAATATCCTTCTTTCACTCATGTTTTTTCAAAACGGGTCGTATAGGAGAACGTTTCGTATACACGCCTGTCGAGAAATTTGTTTTTATTTTTTTTTTTATGTTAATGGCAGGCTTTATCATGCCAGCTATGTTTCTGATCTTACATGAAAATTATTACACGACAGTTGTCTTTATATGAGGGTGTCAGTTATCGCGCAGATTAAATTTCCGGTTTTATTCACGGCAAATTCAGCATCTGTTGCTTTGGGTTCTTTTTGCTTTACTTAGCAGGAGGTTTTACTAGCTTTTTCAGAGCAGACAAAGGAAAAATTAGCTAACTGAGGGGCAACTTGCCAACATATAATCATACTTGTGATCAGAAAATTTAACAGTCAATACATTAACATGATACTTCATGAATTTATGCATGGCACTGGGACGTAAAACTGAATAAATCCTTTCTTTCCCATCACTATTCCTGCCAAAAAAGTGTAACTCAGAAAAAACGATTTATTAAAATAAGACACTAATAGAGCACGGAGCTAGAAATTTTGTACGTGACTTCTTTTTGTTAATTAACTCTTTAAACAATGCCCGACAGAACATTTGAATTTCCCTTGGACGCTTAAATTTATCGTTAGAATGTTGTTTTTCTTGATCTGTCGGTTACTTTTAATTGTCTTTTGTCTCAGTTTCTAGAAAACACTTTTTTCGCACCAAAATCAAACAATAAGTGAATTCAATTTTAATAACAAAGGCCAGGTACAGAAACCATGATTTACTTTGAATTCATGAACTCTTTGTTTTTAAACGCTCCATTTATTACATCTAAATTAAACTGACCACGATTTTTTAAGCACCAAGTTTTATGTCAAATAGTTATTCTTCGTAAGTTATCTCCACAGTTCATTATAATTAACCAATAAGAAGGAAGTTTTTATGAACCCTATCTACACTCGCAAACACCCTTTCAATTATTAAATTTCCCATCCGCTTTCGAATCAACCAAACTTCAACAGAAGTGAGGACGTTAACAAGACGTTCACAGAAGACGATGGCTTCCTTAACCTTTCCAGTATTTACGAAACTCTTGCATGCGGTTTCATTTACCATCGGCGCTTTATGTCCATCCGTTCAAATGGCTAAAGGTACCTAAAGAAGACTTCAACAGAATAACAAGAAACGATTTAAAAATCGTTTCTTGTTATTCTGTTGAAAACTACAGATGTTGACGTTTTGACAAAATCCTTTCTTTTTAGTGACTCGAGTGCTTCGTTAGCTATTTTTCTTCTTAAAGGCATCACACTCTTTTATTTCAGTGATTGAAGCTAACAAAGCTATAAGACGCGGAAGTTCTACCCTTGGCATGAGATATGCCAAATTCAAGAAGGACACTTTTTTTTAATCTCAATATCTCCAGTCTTGGTTCAGGTCTTGTTGAATCGGAAAGCCAGTGAGCATTGGCCTGTTTGAAAACCTCGTCATGTTTTTCTTATAACATTGCTGCCTTCCCAGACGTCAACGGAAAACTTTCTTGTGAGGTTCTACCATCGGATAAGTACAATAACACGAAGAAGTTTATTTTCAGTAAAGACTATCATCACTTCAGCATCGCGGTAAGTTAAATATCAGCAAAGAAACGAGAAATCCGATTAATATTGTTCCTTTTTACAAACGAAACCCCAGAGCATGTCTTCAGGTAAGTAGACACAGCGAAAAAAGTCGTGTTTTACTTATTTGGTCTTCATAATGAGGCCCCATTGGGGAGGGAGAGGGTCTGAGTATCCCGTATCTTTTGGCCCAAATATCCCGTATCCCGTTGATTCCTGTGGTTTGTACGCCTATAATGCAAGGCACTAGTGATGACGTCATTGCGGGTAGTATGTTGTTAATAGAAATTTAGACCCTAGACAGTTCCTTAGCATTTCCCGTGTCCACAAAATTGAGATAATCGCGAAACAGTCAGAAAAAGGAGAAGTAATATTTTGAAATGACGTTTTCGTTGCCGTCGCCGTCGTCGCTGCTAATGCTCCCTATTATAGAATAGCAACGGTGGTGATTGGCCAAGAAAGACGGGTAACAACATACGAGAGAACTGGTACGTTGCAATTCCAGCAAACTTTAAAGTCATGGACTGAGGAAGAGGAGAAGATAAAGAAGTACTGTGAACTAGCGTGACTTAACTGGGAGAATATGAGGAGTCATAAAGACAAGAGTCATACCAATAGTCATTGGAACTCTGAGACAGTTACAAAGATTGTTTACCATTTACCCAAAAAATCCGGAAATTTCGGATGGAATGTAAATGGGAATACTTTTTTTTTTCTTCCCGAACGGAAATTTCCGGGGGAAAACGGGATTTCTTGAAAGGTAGTCCAAAATTTCCAACCGGAATTTCCGAACGGAAAATGTGTTTACCATTTGCGATTTTCACCAGTTTCAAGCCCTTCTCCAATTTTGATGCGTGTTACGTGTTACTTAGTAGGGGTTGTGCAAATGGTATCGCCAATCCTGAACGGAATTTTTCACTGCTTACCATCTGTACAAACTGTCGACCAACCGGTTTTCCCATGTAAATGGTAAACAACCAAAGAGACACTGGCAACCTTGCCGTGAGTGTTGTCTTTGCGTGTAGATAGTTCTTAATTTTCCTCGCAAACATGCGAAAATCTACTGATTAATGTTTACTTGGTAGTTCATCATTAAAGCGACTAGCTCAACCGAAATTCTTTATCATAAGCCGTGACGAAATTTTAGTTTGGTGGGAACCATCGACAGGCTGTGAAATTTGGTTGTTCCATTCATGTTGCAAATAACACAAAAATTTGGTATTATCAACAGAGTTGATCAATGTAAATTGACCACCGTACAAGGATTCTAAAAGCTGACATTTCGAGCGTTAGCCCTTCGTCAGAGCGAATCAAGGAATTATGTGTTGTGTGTAGTTTTTATAGTGGAGTAGGAGCTACGCTATTGGTGGTAACATGGCAACGTGCTATTTCATCCAGCAGACAAGAACACGATCAATTTATAACCTCCGTTAATTCCTTTCATCCGGCTTGTAAGTATACCTGGGAAATTTCGGAAACTTCGTTGGCTTTCCTAGATATCAAAGTGTCTGTCAGTGGCAACGGTTTATGTACCAGTGTGCACTACAAACCTACAGATTCTCACAGTTATTTGTTGTATTCATCGTCACATCCATCATCGACATGTCAAGAACTCCATTCCTTATTCTCAATTTCTTAGACTTCGACGTCTATGTAGTGATGACTCTGATTTTTCCAGCAAATCAGACGAAACTATGTGCCAGTTCTTCGCAAAACGTGGCTACCCTGCCTCTGTGGTCAAAACGGGCCATCATCGCGCCCAACAATTTGATCGACAGTCAGCACTACAAACGTCACAAAAGCATAAGAACGACAGAATTCCATTCACCCTCACTTTCCATCCTCGTGTAGTCAAAAGTATCATTCTTAATAACTTCAAATTACTCCAAAATGATCCCGAGACTGGTAGAATCTTTTCGCAACCTCCACTAATTTCATTCAAACGTCACAAAAACGTCGGCAACTTTTTAGTTAGAAGTGCATTTAAAACTAACGACTGCAACCCGGCACTTTCAAATGCGCGCGCTTACGATCTAAAACTTGTCAATTCATTCTTAACACTAGCAAAATATCGGGACCTGAGCGATCTGTTAAGATCACCGATCGTTTCACATGTACCTCTGCAAATGTCATTTGTTGCCTAACCTGTACGTTATGCAATAAATTACACATTGGCGAGACAGGAAGACTACTAGGCGACCGATTCCGCGAACACCTTCGCGATGTTGAGAAGAATGACAAGGATGCATCTAAGCCAGTCGCTCGTCATTTTAATCTCGTTAACCACTCCAAACAACACATGGCTATCTGCGGCCTTTCCCTACATCAAGGTACGACGGAAAGCCGCAAGAATCTGGAACAAAAATTCATCTTCCAAATCGGCACCCTTAATCCCCACGGTATTAACGAACGCTTTTCATTTAACTAATGTATTCCTATTTTTCACGTTGCCATGTTAAAACCAATAGCGTAGCTCCTACTCCACTACAAAAACTACACACAACCCATAACTCCTCGGTTCGCTCTGACGAAGGGCTAACGCTCGAAACGTCAGCTTTTAGAATCCCTATACGATGTGTACTACTTCCCCACCGACGCAGCACCACAGTTTCTTCAGAAACTACCCCCTTTTAGCAAATAACAGTTCGAGCAGCCCTGTTTGGCGGTAGGTTTATTTACTGCTTTAATATCGCATGCGTTGCGTCATTTGTGTACGGCCCCCGGCATGCTTTGGGGACCATCCGTAGTTTTACGGACAGGCGGTATTCAGAAAAAGATGGAACTAGGTTGCAGTATGTTTCTGTTGAAATAAAAGATATTACAACTGCCTCCACTGGAAAATTATTTTCTCAGCTTAGAATTTCTGGGGGTTTTTTTGTGAGTCAATAAATCTAGAAAATATAAAAGGACGTTCACTTGAAGAAACTTGATTCTGTTGTTTGTGAGGAAGTGGTTATAGCGTTCACCTTTGTATTATTATATTTTAAAACTTTGGGACAACAGGAACTTGCTATGAAAAATTAACCAGATTATTGTGACGTCGATAAAAAGACTCCAGCATATAAGAACGATGGATGAATGAATAAATAAATATTAAATAAACTGGCTTCCAAATCTATAGGTAAATCTTACGCGGACTGACGTTTTTTGTTTTCCTTGCCAAGAAAAAAGTCAGCATGGACACCTTCTTCTCAGCGTCGGCTGTTAAATAACTGTCAACATTTGAGACGTGATCCTCGACAGCTGTAAAATTGATTTTGTCTATATATAGCAGTGCCATTAGGCACACGTTCATTAGCAAAGGCCAGTGAAGCTACGCCGCTCAACGGCGTTTGTCATTAAGTATCTCCTATATACCTCCCTGCGCCTGATAGACAAATTAGTGAAAATCTGTGGGATAATCGGTAGGCTTGGTGACTTCAAACAACTGAGATGTATTATTTCCTAACATTTCTCCTCGTGCCCATTGCTTTAATGTTTACTGTGGTTCGATCAGACGGTAAGTGTTTTCCGTTGTCTTGGAACTTGTACCCAAGATTATTTAGGAGACGGAATTAACTGGAGAATAGGTCGTTGTCGGCAAATGTGGAGACGTAATAGTATAAAAACAATTCATTCTACTAAAGAAATAGTGTCTCACTACTGTAAATCAACATTTGACAAGACATTAGCCAGTTACATCCATTTCTTTCTTTCGTGAATTCTTCAGTTTTTTTCGAGACAACTTACCAAGCTACTTCTTTAGATCACGTTTTTAATATTGCTATCAGCATTATTTGTTTCACTTTGCCAACTATTTGCAAGCGTTAAATATGGCGCCAAATTCAGATCTGCTAAGAGCTCAGTGCAGTCGAAACAGGGAAGTCAACGGACGATGGTTAGATGCATGCGCACAGAGCCGGTAGTTGCGCTTTACTGAAAATACTATGATGTGAATGGTATGTTATTTTGCAGAATGCGCCTACGTAACCTCACCTCGCGATTAAAGCGGAAAAAAAGAAATACTGACCGACTTTGTCTTAGACACGAACAGCATCATTGGTAGCACATACGTAACGTAACTCAAACGTTAATTTTTGCGAACGGCTAAAATAATCGTCATTAGACCTGAAACAGTGACTGTGGTTACTACAATAGAGCGCTTTCTCTGGCGCTTTACGATAACCCCCTGTAACCTATGCATTTTAGAATTCTGGAAGTTTAGTATTTGTAGAATCCAATCCTAAAACGATTTTTTTTAAATGAAAACGTGCAATTTGTATTATGAGACTTCGCGCCTTTATTAATTTCGTTTCTTCAGGTGAGTAATCGGGGCAACGCGATTAACATCGGAAATGTTTCCTCACACTTCGTCCTCGAAAAGGGTTTCTACGATTTTTCCATTGTTTCGTCGTTTTGTCCCTATACCTTTAAAACAGACAATAACCTTAAAACGGGATCGAATTTCAAAAGAGAAGGACACTTTTTTTGTAAGTAGGTATCTTCAGAACATTCATACCGATTTTAATTAATCAGAAGCGAGATCGGTGGAAGAATGCGAAGAAACGAACTGACCCTTCGCTGAGGCTATATTTTATCGAAGAAAAAGGAAAACAATTTCTTTGGGTGTTGAAATTAATGATGTACTGACACTTCGCAGACATCTGGCGTGCGCCTGTTCACGATAACAATGGAAAATGACGTTATAGACATCTACGGAACACGAAAACCAGCAGAAGCATAACTTGCAAACATCACCCTAAAAGGACAGCGTTTGCGTTGCACAACATGCGGTGAATATCGATTGGCGATGACAGAAACGTTTCAACTCTTAATTAGCCATAACAGAATTTCAAATTAGTTCTTTCTGTTTTCTTTTTCTTGCAATTATTATAAATAGTAAATCAGCTTTTGCTCCCATTCTTTTTGCAAAAACGTGGTATTTGCATTTTTCGGCCAAATCCAGGTAGCATACCTTATGTACATTTAAAGTCATATTCGAATTTAGAGCAAGAACAGTAGTGTAACTGTTTAAGGTGGCAGTTCGGACTTTCCATGTCCCTCAAGAATTTTTATATTTGAAATTAATTATTTACACGAATGACGATCGCATTTTAGCAGGGTCACCGAAATGTGGTAATTAGACGATCTCAACCTTGAACATTTTACTATCAAACAAGGAGAATTGAAACTTATAATTATATGCATTTTGTCAGAAACTCAACAGCTGCACCAGAATGGGCGCGTTTTGAGAGATAAGCAGCGAGGCTTGATCATAATTTTAAGGTGAATTTCCACTGTCGCGTAATTTTAACGTGCGTACGGACGTAAATTTTAAATGGCTTCACGTGCGTAAATAAAATAGAAACGATGTGTGGAAGGACGCGCGACAAATAAGCATAATTATGCATCACTTTTGAGAAGAAATGAATATTTCCCCAAAGGGTTGTAAGATGGTCCTAAGGTGTCGAGAAGTGAAATGAAGCTTATTCTGTAAGCAAAATGACCTGAAAATTTGGCCGAAAAAGTTCAAAGCCGGAATTATTTTGACTTTTTTTTAACCCCCCTCTGACCCTTGTCTGTCCCCATAGCAACATAGTTACGAGTCTGTAATGAAATAACGAGTCGTTTGACCTAAGATCACTCCGAAAGAACCTTTGGGTTCTCAAATGTGAATTTACGGATACATTTCATGAAATTTGCGAGAATTCAAACGTATAAAAGCAACGCGAAGAGTATTTCCTCGCATTACAAGACCATATTTCGTAGCGCTTGAAACCACGCGGTCGAAACTAAATAAATCGCATACCTTGAATTTCGCTCTCGCATTCCAGTTCTTGGTCTGGTTGGCTTTCCGTATCCTTCTACATCCCCAAGCGATCTTTTTCCCTTTCAAATATCATTTCTAAAACCATTTTAGTCGACAAATTCACCGTTCGAGGTCTCTTCGCCGACGAAGCCATTTCTCGCAGTGTGAAGTGCAAAAACACGAAAGATTGGTTGTGTAAGCTGATTTGACGTATCCTACACAAATTCACACAGAAAGTGGATAAATCTTTCAACTTCCTGTGTGCCAAATTTGCCGAAGATCAGAAATAACGCGATTTTTCGCGGAATTTTTTATGGGTCTCTCACGACCCATAAAAAGAGGATCGGTCGAGAATGGACCAACACAAAAAAAAGCGTCTTATAAGCTGACTTGACGTACCCTACGCAAATTCGCACAGGAACTGTGTAAATTTCTCAACTTTGTGTGTTCCAAATTTGGCGAAAATCGGAAATAATACGATTTTTTGCGGATTTTTTTTCTTTCGGGTCCTGGAGGACCCGAAAGTAATATGATCTGTTGAAAATGAGTTTTAAAGGACATTTTCGCTGTGGAAATCCACCTCTTTTGAGTGGCGTTAACGCGGTTCAAAGTAGGCCAATATTCCATACATTGATTATAATTTTAGCCTTGATTTTTCCCCAGTCAACATAGCGTCAAAAGAACCTACGGGGAAAGGTCTCTTGAAAGTCGTCGAGAATTGTAACATATTTGGCCAAAGCTATCGTATTTTGCAATAATACGTTGTTCTAGTAACTGTTTTTGCTTTTGGAATCACCACTTGGTTAAATAGGAAGGGAAAATACGAACGTCAATTCGAGCCCCTTATTGTGGGAGTTGAACCAGTCAGCTAGCTATTAAGTCAGTTTGTTGAGAACTGTAAGCTACCGTATTCCGACTAAGGTCCTACCTCGTGACAAGTGACAATAAAATCACATATTTCAATAAATTTCTGTCCACTCATTAAACTATTCTTTGCATCAAGTTGTCTTTGAATCGTAAATTTTAGGAAGCCGTTGGACATCAGCCTGGAAAATCGCCCAAAATCATGGATCAGCTTGATTTCAACGGTCTTCCTAAATAAGCTCGCCACAAACGGTATATAATGAAATACGAGGTTTTAAGCGGAGATGTAAGCCCTAACAAGTAAAACCAACTTCAAACAACAGTCACAACCGAATATGGTCGTTTGAATCGCATTTCCAGCTATCCTTGATCAGTATGACTGTAGCAGAGATAGCGTAGTCTACTCACTATCTTTGATACGGGAGATCAGTTCAAGCGCTGGTTACTTGACGTGCGTAGTTAAATGTGGAAGTTTACTCAATAACTTGCAGAGGGCATCAGTAAAGGATAGCAAAGAGGATGTTACTCATAATGAATGAAAGTGTAATAAAAAGTGTAATCATAACATGGTGCTTTTACTAGCACAATGAATTTAAATCTTTTTCTTTTGATTGAGATTTGGCAGCCATAACTTTTTGATTAAAGATGTTCTCTTTCCTTTAAAGGCTCTTGTCGCCAGTTAGACTTTACAACAGCTCTTTTCTTTGAAGGCAGCCGACTGATTAATCATGTGATACGCACCATCGAATCTGTCGAAATGGAGTTTTGTGGAGCGCTTTGCTTCTTGGAAAACAATTGTGTCAGCTTTAATGCGGGATTGACCAGGGAATCAACTGCAGCTACTAAATGTGAACTCAATAACTCCACTCACCAAGAACACCCTCGTGATCTGAAACCATGGAAAAACTATACTTATCGTGGAGTAAAGGTAAACCTCATTTGGGAAATGTCATGTTGGGAACTATTATAATGTACCGCCAATTCACATGTTCTTCTATTGTTAAGCATATTCGATTATCGTTTCGGAATCTAATTTTAAACTCAGTTGATGTGGAACCCACATATTGTAAATAACATTTACAGCACGTTGCGAGATAAATTACATTTTTGGATGAGCAGGACAATTTTTGTCGGATAGGATAATGGCTACACGTGGAATTTAGAAGATTGAACTAGGAAACTGAGGCCCTGTTTATACGTCGCATTTAATTAGACGAATTTAATTGACGACTTTCTGTCAACTGGCAGACGAATTTAATACCGAGTCGTTTTATACGTTGAACAAAATAGTTACAAGTAGTTTGTGTCCGCACTGTGAATCATTAGCGGTCATCTATTAAAAGCAAAATGGCGCCGTTCAGTGGAACCATCGCCATGCTAAAAAGTAAAAGTAATTTATGCATTTAATTCAATACGTCTGAAATGCGACGTCTAAAGCCAACACGCATTTCACACGTTTTATCCGTGTGGGGCACACGTCGGATAAAAAGTCTGGACGAACTTAATTTTTGTCTTCGTTTTGTACGTCGCTCTACAGATGAATTTAATCGCTATAATTAAATTCGTGTCAATTATATTCGTCCGTACTTCGACGTATAAACAGGGCCTGAGTTTAAAATTAGACTCCGAAACCATAAATCGAATACGCTCATTACATATATATTTATATAAAGTGTGAATTGGTATTCGCAGGACAGTGCTCAATACATAGAAGTAGACGGCATAGGCTAAAACCAGGATTGGACTCTGGACTGGACTGGACTCTGGACTGGACTGGATTCTGGACTCTGGACTCTCGACTTTGGACTCTCGCACTTCCTGCTCGTGTGAATGAAGGTGTAATAGTGCCCCCGAAATATAATGTCAAGCTTGCTTGTTGAAAATGTCAAAATTGCAATCTTTTTATACTTGAGGATCCGGCACACTTTGAGATAATTTCACCAAATCTTTAGATAATTGAGATTGATAATTTTCCCCATAGTGAAAAGATTTGTACGTCAAGAGATAAACGTAACAGGCCTGTTGTTGATTACGAAAAAATCTCTAGCTGTGATACTAACTGACAGGACGAATGTACGCTTTCCAGAGCCATCGTTAGGTAGGAAAACAATATGAGTTTCTTTCTGGACCCCTAAGGACCCGTAAAAAGGTGAAGGCCTGAGACTACTAAGAACTAACTCTTCACAGGAGACTTTCGTAGAAAACATAAGAATATTCAAACTACGCCCTCGAGCGAGAGGCTACCCAAAAAACCTTATAGATAAAACACTCTCGGAAGTCAAATTCTCTGACAGAAAGAAAGCTCTCCAAGAAAACACAAAAGCACGCAAAGAAATATTGCCCTTTGTAACGCAGTACAACCCATCTGTGCCTAACTTAAAACACATTCTAATGGAGAAATGGCATCTTATAGAATTACAACCTAAACTTAAAGAAACGTTCAAAGAACCTCCGATCATTTCTTATAAAATAGGCAGTTCATTAAGAGATATACCGGTTAAAGCCAAACTGTAGTTAATCTCTTTAACGCTACATGTAGAGGAGCAATTACATTCATACGACACGTTTGCGGGATCTGTGAATGGCCTGTCACTATTTAATTACCATGCAAAAATAGAGTCTAAAGTCCAAAGTCCAGAGTCTAGAGTCCAGTCCAGTCCAGAGTCTAGTCAACCTTTTATCCTATGCCGAAGTAGACCGAAGTATATGTTGTGGAAGGAAAAAAAACAAATTAACTACAAGTTCATCCCTACAAGCCGGTTTCGTGGTCGCCCACTCACCAGGGGATTTAATGAGAATATACTTTACCATCGCTTACCCCGGTATATACATGGACTAACTAGTCTAATTTATGCAGAGCGAAATTAACAGTTTAGTTGTTGCGTGGGAGGGCTTTGTTTCTTTGGTGGTAAGAAGACACGGATTCATTACATTTGTTTAGTGTTGATAGTTCGGGTCGGCACAATTTCTCCTCAACTTGGACTGTGAATCCCCCTGGAGGTGATACGCTGTTGGCTCAAGGGACCTACTTAACTGACTTTCTATATATAAAACCACACTTGAATGTTATGAAAATTAGAGAGAAAGAGACTTAATCATGAAACTTGGGCACCAAAACGAAGCTGGATTTTTAGGATTATCAAAAAAACGTGTAAACTGGGAAAGGACAAAAACAATTTTTTAACCTCCCAATCCCTTATTTTTAGCCACTGAAAGCCCTTTCTAAATCTATCAGTCTTTGGGCATGACGAGGAAGCAGTAATCTTGGAAACGATGCTGAATATATTTTTTGTTGTAGACATTTACGGTTGTGTAGAGGGAGTTCACAGTTTAAGAGTCGATCCTATATCTTCTTTTGACAGTAATGATGGCTCCTACACGCCCATAATGCTGTTAATTGTGAACCAGGCCTAACCCCCAAATATTTTTTTCGTTTAAATAAATCTTTGCACCTGTCTGAAACATGTATTGCGCCGTTTTGCGCCTATTTCAACCGAATACTGGCATTTTATAGGCTGTAAAAGTTACGAAATCCATACATCATCTGTTCCACGACCGAGCTAGAAAGGGGCATGGGTCTGTTCCTTACTTGATGTCACAAACTGATTTGCATTGCTTTAAGTCTTTGTAAAAATGCATGCAAAGCAGTTAGTGACGTCATGTAAGGAATAGACCCATGCCCCTTACTAGCTCAGTCGTGGGACAAATAACTCGTAACTTTTATAGCTTATAAATAGTCACGAGTTGGTTTAAAAAGGCGCAAAAAAGTTCAATATGTTTCGAACAGTTGCAAAGATATATTTAAGCGAAAAAGATATTTTGGGGTTAGGCGCACTTTAAGAAATCTCCTTGGTAGTTTTGGCATCCTTGATTTACTCTAAATTGGAGGAGCTATCAGTGGTGATGGCGCAAACTAATATAATAACAACCTAGACTTTGCTAATTTAGGACGCATTGGCGTTTTTCGGTATTTCGAACCCATGAATTTTGTCGTCAAAATCAATTTACTTCCTGGGTACTGCACTTGATTCTGGCACATACCCTAAGGTGGGTGGAAAACGGACAAATCCCTCACTACCCTTAATAACACGATTGAGAAATTCCCTGTTTATATATGGTAGTTAAACTACGCGCACGGCCAAATGAAAGTGCCCCCATGCTATGTCATTCAAGATAATTGACTTGGTAGTTGAGACCCCTTACTTAATTAGCGTAATCCTCCAAGTCAAAGTCAACAGACGTTCAAATCCAATCCTAATTTTAATTAGAGCCCCCAAAATATTCAGGTTGGTACTTATTCATGCTCAGTATGGAGTATTTCTCGTTGTCGAGGATTTGATGCGGTGGAATAACCGGACAAACGCAGGGATGGGAAAGCTTTAAGTGCGCTAAGAAGGTGGTTCAAATCCTTATCTGAGACCATTTAAGTAGACGTTTTACGGAGAAGTACATTAAAGTATGCTTTGGTATGACATGGACAAGCTCTCAGAGTTCGAAGCTTCGGAAAGCAAATCCTATGCTGTTGTAGGTTATGCTTCATGACGTGGTTATACGCTGCGAGTGCTTTGTTGTAGCCCGTACAACAGTGACATTCAAATGAAAGTATACATTATTACTGTTTGGCACAGTTTGATTTTAAAAACATTTCTCTGGCAATGCTAGTTGTATTGAAGACACTAAAAACCCTTCAACGTCGATGAGCGCAACAACACGAGATCTCAGCTCATTGAAATAAAATGTCTTTGGTTTGTTGAGTTACTAAACCTGATACTTAGCATGCTTTACTTTCTGCCTGTTTTGAAGAACGCATGTGGACAGGAAAGATGTCAGAACAACGGGATTTGTCAGTCTGGTTTTACAGGCAAAGGATATCGTTGTATTTGTCCAGAAGGATTTGAGGGTCTTCATTGTGAACAAGGTAGGATTAGGCCCGGTTCAGACGTCGTACTTCAGCCCAGCCGAATCGAATTCAAGGAATTAAGTTCATGTGAAGTACGGCGTCTGAATCAATTGGGAACGGCTGATTAAATTTAGATCGGCTGAGTCAATTAATCCCGCCTGGCTCAGCCGGGAAGAACGGCTGTAGACCGGCTTTGATTCAGACGCCGTACTTCACATGAGCCGAACTAAATGCATAAATTATGTTAACGTATTTTTCAGTATAACGGCACTTATGATTGGCTGTAAAACGACATTTCATGCGTGAAAAGAGAACTCACAGAAGCGTGACGACTGTTGACCGCGTTCTCGAAGTGAAATCCCGAGTGAAATTTTAAACTGTAACATACTAAACCTGGACAGCTCAAAATGGTCTACTCTGTTTTGAAATTCATGTTGTGTATGATCGCAATTTCCTTAAACATAAAGCGAGCAAAAACAGATTTGACCGGACAACTTGACCGGCGCTAGCCGGGAAATTATTTCAATCCCTGAGATGGTTTGCATCATTCTTCTTTTTGCACTGTTTTCTAGCATTTTGAGCCGAAGAAAGGCTCTTGTTTGCAGATCTCGGCGTGCGCCATATTAACAACTGTATGCTAATTCGTTGACCGAATCTTAATTTTCTTCAGTGAATTATTTTCGGCCGAATAAAGTTCGGCGTCTGAATCAATTCAGCCGGGATTAATTATTTAGGTCGGCCTAATCATTGAATTTGATTCGGCTCGACTGAAGTACGGCGTCTGAACCGGGCCTAAGTGAACCAATCAGAATTTGAAGTAATTAACGGCAACCGGCGCAAAGCGCATGGAACCCGCGATTGGCTTTGGTTTTGCCTCTCATTGGCTGAGAAAATGGCGCAATTTTTCTTTTCTTTCCTTTTTTTTTTGCCAATCAAAGAGTGAGGTAAAGCAAAACTGAAGCAAACGCGAATAACGTTGGACACTGATTGATTCGTTTCCTGTTGGGGGAAAGGTGCTGAGCACACTTGTGACGATACAGAATAATTACGTTCTTCCTTCTGTTAATTGCTCAGTAGTGGATATAAATATCTGCGACATATTCGTGAATTAGCTATTCAGATGTTGACGACTGCAAAACAAATTTGTATAAATGTCCGCACAAGATATCCCCCTCTCCCCCTTTATCCCCTTCCCCACCTATAATTTACAAGTATTCCATGAGCGCGCGTTGGATATGAGATGGTAAATAGCCAACGAGGCCCGTAGGGCCGAGTTGGCTATAACCAATCTCATATCCAACAAGCGCGAATGGAATAATTGTTTTATTAAATTCTCAACCTTCGGATTTGCTAAATTTTATTTAAGTGTAAGAAACGACCAGAAAGTGATGTGACTTTCGGGCGTCAAAACAACATGATGTCATGATCTCATGATACGTGTACCGCCGTGCGAACAGTTGAATGAAAAATCAAAAGCGAAGCAAATTAAGCTTACAGCTGAACTGAAATTACAGTAATCCAAAGTTCACGGACTGCTTTGTACGGGTAAAAACCTTACTGCAGTGTTCTGAAGCGTTCAAAGCTCAAACTCATCGGGAAGAGTAATTATTGTGGACATTTACACTCAAGTTGTAAAAATACTGTAGAGAGCTTAACTGATACGTCGTAGCGATCGTATGGAAAACAGTCTTTAGCCAGCAGACATGATGTAAAAACTATTGCTGCACACGAATTCGGTTATAAAATCCTTTGTAGAGAGTGTCGCCCGCCTTCATTACAGCGCTATTGTTAACTTTATCACACCTTTGGATTCACTTCACACATTGAACGGTTTGATTGACAGGAGTTGAAATCTCCTGAGAGAGTCCAGTATTCCAAAAGATAAATTTGTCAACCAATCACAGCCGACTCGTCGTAGATATGCAAATTGCTATGCCGCCCGTTGTAAAATTATGGACTGCAAGTACATGTCGCGAAAAACAATAGCATTCTGGGCGATGCGTTAAATAATTTCATCCCGAACTTTGTGGCTTTTTTAGTTGTTTCTGAGACGGCCTTGTCCATCATTTCTTGAGTGGAGAGCTCACCGAATCTGCTTTTTTCATCCATTTTTTTGGTCGACGAAACTTGCTTTTTTTTGCTTCCCGTGAAAAATTTTATGCCGAGCGACCTTTGACGCATTCATTTCCATATAAGGTCAAACGCAGGTATAATGGCTGGTAACCGAGATCTAGTGAACCAATCAAAAAGCTAGAATTGCATTATCCGAGGTTGAGAATTTAATAATTCATAATAATGAACTGTCCCTAATTTCGCTCAATATAGTCCGGTATGAATTAAATCGCACAATCTTTCACTATAAAGAAAAATAGATATATATTTTTTTTTACTTTGAAAGCTGCACTCAAATTAATTTTTTCTTCTTTTTCTCCTACTTTTTTTTTCTTCTTCATGTTTTAGATATCGATGAATGCACTAAAGTAACGCATAACTGCCTTACTGATCGCTTCCCCAAAATTTTGTTCCTCTTCAAACTTTCAATTTATCTCTGAAATTAACAATTTGATGCTCGTTATAGTGGTGTTGTCAAAACGGTGTTTGGATACTTTTCGAGGAAAATTGAAGTTGGCATCTATTTTTAAGAGCAA
The DNA here is from genome assembly GCA_948470475.1 of Galaxea fascicularis. Lineage (NCBI taxonomy): Eukaryota > Metazoa > Cnidaria > Anthozoa > Scleractinia > Euphylliidae > Galaxea > Galaxea fascicularis. The sequence goes on along the minus strand of OX419337.1, from coordinate 4,991,882 downwards.
TAGTGTGTGGTTTGCCACCTGAATTAAGGGAACGACAAAAACAGACCCAAACGTTCCTTCTCTGTTCAGTCTCCACTAATTTCTTGAAACCTGCCATGTTAAGAAAGAAATGCTGACTGTCGACCAGCTTTAAAAAAAGAAGTGCAAAAATGACAGACCTGGCTCATTGCCATCAAAGGCGTGATATCCGCCTTGTTCAAGAAAAAATGAACACAGTCGAACTTCCACATCAAACTGGAAGTACAACCTGTTGTAAGAAATCTCTAGATCGGCCAGATTTGATGGATATCACGGAGAGTAGAGAAATCTTATAGTTAACAAATACTTCCAGTAAGAACTGTAAATATCTAATATAATAATATATTCTATTTCCATTGTTATAAAAATATTTACAGTTTAAAAATAAAGTATTAAATAAATCTTTACTGACTGGTTACCATCAAATCTGTTATAACCGCCGTGTTTAAGAAAAAAATGACCACAGTCTACGATAAATTTCAACACCCGTCGCTGACTTCTTTGGATTCGCAATCGGCTTGACGGTGGGACATCCCTCTCAGGGGGCCTGCTTTTCAATTCTGTGCTTTCAGCCAGTGCCGCAAGACTTGAAGTCATTGAATCGCTAAGCCTCGAGTTCACCTCCTTATCCAGTTCAGAGCCTTTAGTACCTTGTAGCTTTTGCAGACACTCGTGAGCCTTGGTAGCAACTTCGCGCGACCTCTGCTTTTGATAGTGAACTTTATCGACGGCTGAGCTGTGTTTCTGATCTTCCGACAAAATCCTTTGCTCTTAATTTGCTAGTCAGCTGATTCAGGCTTTGCGTTTCGACGATTTGACGATAGCGCGTCGGGTGAATGTGCTTTCCGATTGCGTCAAAGACTAGTTTACTCATGACGTCGCCCAATTTGCTGTGTTGACCTCCATTTCTCGTGACTAGAACGAACTCGCACTAGGGTTTTAGCAATGGCCTTACAAAATCGATGTAGTTGTCGAGCACCTGCATGCTTGCCTCGGTCAGAATTAAGGAGTCGAATCCGTATTTGCCAGCTGTCTTGAACTTCTTCTGGTCGATAAATCCCCCGTTCTCCTTGGCTGTTCTAACCATGTCGACTGTCAAGTGCTGATAAGTCACAGGGCGAGACCCTTTCACCTTGATGAACAAATACACCGCCACGAATTTCGTGCCAAGTGTTAAGTCCGAGGGGTTGACTTGACCCGGCCGGATTTGCTTTGCACGTCTTCACGGTGTTTTCGTTACGAGGCTCATGAAACGTCACCACTTCTAACAGTTCTTCCGTGGTTGCCCAGTGTCCCCTAGCATCTAGAGTTTCAATGTCTAGATCTTGTGTCCATTGCAATCTCATCATCTTTGCCACTGTCTTGCGAGCTCTTTTTAGGCACAATTCTGTCGATGACAAGTTCCGAAGAACTGTGTCTGAGGCGCCATTTACTTTTCTGAAGTCGATCATTTCAGAGATAACATCAATGTAGCCCAATCGTCCACCGTGTCCTAGCTTGCATTCGTCTTGCAAGTGATCGATAAACTTGAATAACAGACTGTGAGAACACAGGCTAACGTCTAGCACTTCTAAATTCAATTCCTCCTCGTCTTCGCAGCACAATTTGAGAAATTTGAAGCACCTCTTGACTATCTGCTGAGCTGCGCGATCTTTCTTGCAACCCCCACCACTTCCAGTCAACCATTTCGTGAATGATTCTCCAATTTGGCTGGAAACTGAAAATGAAGGCAATACTCTGCAAACTGGTTTTGCGATTTCACTCGATTTATCAACATCGGCAAGTTCTTTGGTACATGTATCGAGCCCCCGCTGATCGGGCTTTTCGTCAAAGAAAAAGAACCAACTGTGCTTGGTGTTTACGTGTTTCCTGCAACCGTGTTGACTTTTAATTTAAATCCATCGTGATCACAGACCTGTACATGTATCGGACAGTGATACAAGCTATCTGTTTTTGTCCTTTTCCAAGTGAAGCCGTTTCGGTTTTGGTGACGAGCCATCGATTTTCGACCAGTCAACCTTGCCTTTCTTGTTCATCTTTGACATCTGTGTCATTCACACAGTTTGTTCCACTTACATAAATAGTGAACAAACTACAAAGGCGGCGAAAAAAAAAGAATGGCTGCATTGTGCAACTTGCCCCAACTTGCCCCCACTTGTGTGCTATTGGTAATTAAACTTGAAAATCTAAGGTGACATATAACATTTGTGCAATTATGTTTAACCTTATCCGAACAAGTCAATAAAAGCCTCGCAATGTCTTTTAAAATATGTTATTGACTGTGTTTCGAGTTCTTTCCAGCTTAAAACTATACACCAACGGTTTTGCCATTTTCAGAAAAGCGATAAACATAGATGGCAAGAAGAGAAGAATGTTTCAGTTGAACAACATGCACAAACTGAACTGCGGTTTTCTAAATAAGAACCATTTTGCACAAATAAGAACTCATGTCTAGGACCAAACTGTTCCACGTGCCAATAAAAAGGAACATTTCATTCAAAACGGAAAAATTAATCGGAACAATTGTTCCTCAAATAAATGAAAAGGAACCAATTTTCAAAGCAGGAACGATGAAAGAAAGGAACAAACGTTCCTTTGCAAGAAAAAGGAACGTAAGCATTTAGGAACTAAAGTTCCTCACGCCAGCATAAAGGAACAGCTACGCTAAAAGGGAACGCATTAATCGGAACAATTGTGTCTCAACTGCAAAAAAAAGGACCAAAATGATAAAAGGGGAACAACGCCATTGGGAACGCTTGTTCCCAATCCACTCATTTAAGGAACAAAACGTGCCTTTTAATGTTAAAAATTCGGAGCAAAAGATTCTTTTTAACTCTAAAACACTTTTTTTTCTATTTTTCGCAACAGTTTGTTCCTCTTGATGCTAAAAGGACCACTCCAAATAGGAACAATCGTCTTATGACGGGAACGTTCCCAAAGCAAAAACGGGAACAGCTCCCAGAAATAAAATGAAATAAAAACGCCACCTAAGGGATGACAAAAACATACTAAAGCGTCTTAAGAATCTCCATCCTAAACACACACAACAGCCAAAATTTGGTCAATAAAATCATGCTAGAACATGTTCAAATGGGCCAGTAAAAAGTTTGGGAAACGTAGAGGACCATGTTTCCTGTACAAATACCATTGGTTCCTACAGGTGTGTTTGTAACCCTGGCTACATAGAAGATAGAAAGACAAACTGCGAACCTGAAGGCAAGTCACAAAAACAAATACCACCCAGGGAAAGCAAAACGAAACTCAAATTTGCAAACTAATCTCTTACCTTGAATTTGATAATAATTCAACTCTGTTTCTGCTTGGTAGAGAGTCCGAGAAAACAGCGTTTCTTGACATAGGTTCAACTTAATTTCTCCAAGCGGTGAAAAACCTTAGCGTGCGGGCCATAAATCATCGGAAAGAAACGAGGATCCGTAACTTACGGTACGGACCGAGAACACGAGGTTAGTAAGATATTCATTATATCTCCGAGGTTAATCGGGTGCACGGGAAATGAATCCTTGAGATTCAGCGAGCCGTGCAGGAGAATACGGCCCGCAAAATTGACCAATAAGAGCGCGTATACTAACTGAGAGATATAAAAAATAACTTTATTCCGCTATTGCTGACGACAACAAAATTGTTAATACCCCTTACTAACCGAGTTTGAGGTCCGTACTGTAAGTTACGGACCGAGTTTTTTTCCCGTTCGCTTATGGCCCAAGTGCGAAGCGCGCGGGCCATAAATCATCGGAAAGAAACGAGGATCCGTAACTTACGGTACGGACCGAGAACACGAGGTTAGTAAGATATTCATTATATCTCCGAGGTTAATCGGGTGCATGGGAAAAGAATCCTTGAGATTCAGCGAGCCGTGCAGGAGAATACGGCCCGCAAAATTGACCAATAAGAGCGCGCATACTAACTGAGAGATATAAAAAATAACTTTATTCCACGTTATCAATCTGAAAATACGCAATAATTGTCCATACTTCTTTATTTGTTGATAGGTTTTACTTAGAATGAATTTACTCAGTTTGCATGTTTACTATCCAGCATGTATAAATCTTGAATGATATCCCCCAGCGGTATGCTGGATAATCGAATTTTCAAATGAAGCCTTAATTAGGCAACTCACGGCTTTCATTAAAATCAGAACTGACCTGTTGAATACCTTACAGACCTATATTCTACTCTATTACCACTAAACCAAAACGAAAACAATTACTCTGACCAATCACAACAGACCGAAACAATGCAACGAGCCAATCAGAATTCGAAGCAGTTTCTTTTTTTTAATGAGCTGCATTATGCATACATTTTGATTGATTACTTATAATCAATTAGAGGACGGACGCTATCGCCTTGTGTGCCACTTAACTTGTTTATTCTTACCACATTTTGACGTCGTCTGTGATACTGAACAGGCGCTCAGCAACATGCATGGAATCTACTTGTTAAAAGTATAACAACGTAAGGCGAGGGGAAATACGTGTGTATAAGCCGCAATTGGTTTTGGTTTTGTTTTGTTTTTTTTTATTGGTTGAGAAAAGTGGCGTGAGATTTGCTGGCCAATCACAGTGCGAAAAATTGCAAAACCAAACCAAACACAATTTATTTTCTACGCTCGATCGAGAACTGCCCTATCACTTAGCCTGGTACCCGTATCTATTGGAGAAGAAGCCAAAGGCGAAATCTGGTGAATTTAGAAAATATCCTAGCGGTTACGGAGATGGGGACCCCTCGCTTTCTCCCTACTCATCACCCGTTGCTCCCCTCTCATTTATACCGCGGGCGTTATGTAGCCCGCTGCGGTACACCGGACTTGTCACTCAAGACCTTGGTTAAAACCGATACTGGCGGTAAATTTACTGTTTGCGACGCACGCTAGCGTTGTGTAGATGACTGAGGACGTGTCAGAGAAAAGTTCATTTTCTTTGTTATTGGCTGTTAAATAAACTGTTTTGTGTTCAATCCCCTCTTTGAGCATTTGGCGGCAGACTTGAATAAAATGTTCTTTTACCTGCACTTGATGCAATGGACCAATCACCAGCTGCAAACTTTCAACTCTTACAATTGTCATGTTTTGTAAAAATGAGAAGAATCGCTGCTCTCGTTGTTGTTGTCATTCTGTTAGGTCGGGGGTCCAGGTTTTGTGCCACACGTCACATAAACTTCAAAAAGCTATTTCTTACAACCAGAGAACTGAGCAGAATACTTAACCGGACCGGTATTCGGTATTTTCCACACGGTCTGGCGCCATCGTGTCAATCAAGAAGTGGCGGACTTCACACAAACAACGAAACCGACGTTATTTTCGATTTACCCCGACCCCTATCCCTGGGGACAAGAACGCTCCAAGCAATTCACTACCCCCGGGACAGAAAGTTGAACTCGTATATCCCGGGGGTTGCTCGGGGGAGGATGCACACAGTAATTTTTAGAGAGTTATTTTAACTCCAAAAATGGAGTTAAAATTTTAAGTTCAAAATAAGTCATTTTTTTCAGTAACTTTGACTCCTAAATTTAACTCCAAAAGTGAGGTTGAAATTACTCCAAAACTGGGGTTAATTTAACTCCTCAACTAGGGTAGTTTTTACCCACTTGGAGTTATTATAACTCCAAGATGGAGTAAACATTTTAGGCTCAAAATAATTATTTTTGGGGGTTAATACAACTTCTCAAATGAGGTAGTTTTTACTTATTTAAGAGTTAATATGGCTCCAAAATGGAGTAACAATTTTAGGTTTGAAATAACTCCCTTTGGGGTAACCTTAACTCCTGAATTTCAACTCCAAAAATTACCCTTTTTCTTCTGTCAGCACATAAATTTTTCCGCCTCAGAGAATCACGTTAACGCCTTCACTTCAACCACACATCTGGGGTTAGTTACACTTCTCAAATAGAGCAAATACAACACCATTACTGCTTGCATGCACATCATGCAATTTATTAGCAGAACATTTTCAAATACAATACAATGATTTCAAATTTTGAAACGCCACAGACAAATTATTATTTTTTAACTTTAATATTGTGATAGATCTTTAACAACTCTACAAATGAGTTTCCTTCAAGAACTGTGGCACTGTACAGAAAATTTTAATGTCCATTAATTGTATATTATTACTGGTCTCATTGTTGTAAAGGTGCATGGAGGAAATCTATACTGTATATCCATTTTTAAAGAAAAAGAAAACATGTTTTCTGTTTGAAAACTGGGGAAATATTGGTTCATTGCTTGAAAGCTTAAAGTCACAGTATAACAGCCGTGTAATAATATTGCTCGGGGCACAACATGCTACCTTTTTTGACATTGCATTGCATTGCCACTTGTTAGTTTTTATAAAACCAACATAATAAAATTTTAGAAGCCTACTTCAGCAAAAAAAAAAAAGGATGGAACATCATCTGATGTGTGTTTAAATGATCTTACTTGCCTTTCACGACAAAACTGTATTTCAAATCAAAGGTTAGGTAGGATATCTATCTTAGTAATCAAAAACCTTTCCGTGCTGAATTTAGTAACCACGAAATAACCCTTTTTATTAGCCAATCTTTTTTTTAAAAATATTAGCTAACAGCTGGGAAATCAGCCATCGTACTGTGTTTTCCAACATCTTTCTCAGAAAGTAAATGGCCAGGAAACCAGCTAAGTAAGCACACAAATGAATAGGAAAGAAAGAATTTAGTTCATTTATTTCGTTTTAGATTTTCACTGTTTTTTGTTTTTTTGTTTTTTTTTTTTGCTTTAGACGTGAAAACCTCGTGTATTTGTGACTTTAACTTTTACTGATGGTTTTGTTGCAGACGTCAGGAACGAATGCCAGAGCAATCCGTGTTTGAACAGTGGCACTTACGTTGATAAGATAAACGGGTTCAACTGCAGCTGTCCACCAGGATTTGTCGGGGATCGTTGTCAAACAGGTTAGAGCAACTGCGAGAAGTTTACAAAGGGTGTTTCTATGAACGAAAAAAAGCTTGTTTCTTTTATTTCAATGGTATCCCGTTGATACGGCCACCAATACGGAACAGAAGAAGATTGCAATATAACGGGGTTGGGTCAAATTTGACAGCTTGTGTCTATCTAATGAGATAAGCAAAGCAACATTTTACAAACAGGAGCAAACTGCTACAAATACTATCCGCCTTTTCAAAAGAAAGGCTGTGAACTCAATTCATTTGAAAAGACTATCATAATTGTTTCTCAAGACTTTTCACTTGTCTCTGGATCCTCAGTATAGAATGTATATTTAAGTGGCCGCATGAACGAGGTCCTCCTGCTAACCGGCTTCTAGTTATGGTTGAAATTCAAATTAATGCAGTAATAACTAAAGACTGAAGCAAATAGATGTGAAGATACATGTATAATAGGAGGGAGAGATTAACCAGAAAATATATTTTGTAACGCCTCTTTAGTTTCAGTAGAGTATGTTTACTATGCTACGTTGTACGTATCAAAGAATTCGAGGCGTGCTCGTAAGGTGTCTCAAGGGGCTAGTGGGCTATTTAAGGTTTGTTAAGTATGCAAGAGCCATTCAAGGCATCTCTGACAACCCTAAGTTTTGCTATGTCGGAATCTGAATCTGCAAGCATCTCTCAAGCGATCTCGGAAGCACACAACGCCAGAGTTTCTGGTCAACAGACTCCTCCGTTCTTCCGATACGTCATTGTCAAATGCTGAAACCTTGCAGTTATTTTCCCAACTCTTGGACGTCAAATTTGGCCAAAAGTTTGGCGCGCGATCTAGAGGAGAAAAGAAGCGGCCACTCAATCGCAACTTAAGAAGTTAAAAACGGAATCAAAGGCTTCAATGTCGAGGGGAAACAAAGTCCAGTGCGAGTTAAACATCTCTTTGCAAGACTTAGTGGATGGGGCCGTTAAGAACATCTCCAAAGGAAACCTTTCAGCAGCGATTTCCGAGTTCGAATCAGTGAAGAGGCTTATTACTAAACGTAACAAGTTTATTCGTTTTGGGGATAAGAGTCCCGCGAGCTGGACAGCCGTAGAGGAATATGAGTCGGATGAGCTGGCAGAGTTCAGAGGACGAGAAGAAGCTCCGTTCAGCCGAAAGACGAGCTTTGGTCAAGATACTCGAGAAGAAGAGTAGAAAGTCGTCTACTTGACCTAGCTTTCCAAGTACCCGACAGCCATCTTGTGAAGTTGCTTCTGCTGCGCCTTCCAATACTCTTGCTCTTGATAAGCAGCTTTTTCGTGGCAGTCCTTTCGCGAGCGTCGAGCTCAACCTTCAGAGAAGTGCTTCAGTTGCGGTCAGAGAGGCCGCTGGGCAAATTTATTGTCCTGACCTAGCCGCCTCAGAGGAACTTTTGCAACCCCTCCAAAAAGCAAGGCCACAAATACAGAGCCCCATTACAGAGATTGGGACAAGATGAGTATAACTTAGTAAATTTAGGTACACATTTCAATGATTTCCACCCAGTCGAACTTGTCGGGAACTTTGTGTATGTGTCTGTCTCATCTAGCGATGTGATAAGTCCTGAATATCAGGAGGGGATCCCAATTGTTAAGGTTGAAGGTAGTCTTAAGCGTAATACAGCTTTTCGGGGGCGTATAGGCCGAATTGGTACAGCAAGCTATTTCTGATCTTCTTATCTCAGGCTCGGTGGTCGAGTGTGGTTGTGCCCCTACTGTGGTTAATCTGCTATCAGTTTCCATACAGGCCAATAGTAGGAAAAGGCTCATATTGGACCTGCGATATCCCAATCGAGTTGATATCTTTGATAGCTTTACGTTTGCAACCTAAAAGATAGTTGAAACTTGACCATCTTACTTAGGTTATCTTCGATATGGTTGTGGAATAAATTCCTTTTACTTATTCGTGTGAGCATCAGTATTTTGTTACGATAGATTTTGTAGGTTTTAACGTCACCAGGATAATAGAGTGAATTCTTGATCTTAATTGATCTTCTGGTGCTTTTTGTTAGCTAGGGTTTTTGTCGTTTTTTTAAACTGCGTTTTGAAATTGGCTTTAATGAGGCGTGCTTATTGAGAAGCTCGTTTAGTTTATTGTGAAATGTAGAGAATGATTTGTTTATGTCTGTCTTATTACAAATTGTATCATTCAGTAAATTTGAGATAGCTCATTTAGGAACTTTGTGTCTGAGTAGTTTGAGAAGTCACGAGTTAACCGCTTAGATTTCGGTGAATCATAGAGATATCGTTATGTAGAAGAATTTAGTATATATACAGAATTGAGGAAAGTGGTCTGTTAGATCCGAGACTGTTACCACTACAGATACTATATTTTAGGCTATTAATAAAGATGTTTTCAATTAACGAGTAAGAGTTCTTGTGAACTCTTGATGGCTTGTCAATTGTCGGAGTCAGGTTCAGGCTTTGTAAAGAGAGAATAAAATTTTGGGCGTGATTGCTAGTATGGGTATGGAGAAGATTTATGGTAAAGTCACCCATTAGAATAATCTGTTTTCCAGTGGTGCTAAGTTTTTCCATTGTCGAACAAAAATATTCTTGGAAACGCTCAGGGGAATTATGCTGCCTATACAATACTCCACATATTATGTTTGCGCTTTTAGGAAGATTTAATTCAATAAAAAGTGCCTGGAAGGCTTCGTTAGGACACTTCTCTACTGTTTGATATTGAAATCGCTCATCAATATACATGCCTACACTTCCAGCCGAAAGAGGCGACGGCAGGTATTCAAAATTATATTGCAAAATCGAAGGATTAAAATCAGAATTTTCAGTCGAGCTGTTTATTCTTGTTTCTGTTGCGCCTATGATATTAAAATGAAAATCTAGTTCATCTAACAAATGAGTTTGAAAATGTTCTAAGTTACGTTATAGGCTTGTGTGAATGAACAAAATATTAGAGTTTGGACAGGGATAAGTAGCAATTACAAAAACTATGTGGAGAAAAGTATTTGCATATTACAATAGAATAATTAACAATTATTCCTCGAGCCCGAAAGGGTTCTGAGTCAATAGCCCATGAGGCCGAAGGCCGAATGGGCTATTGACTCAGAGGCCATGAGGGCGAGAGGAATAATTGTTTTAGTAAAATCCAACTAGTTGGTCAAAAAATATATCGAGGCAAAACATCTTTCGCTAGTTAAAGCTAGACTTTAATTCTTATTTGCCGCCAAAACAAAGACGATAGAATTAGTAGTTGCAAAAAGAGTCAAATTTACGGTAACATTTGTCAACAGTTCAAATTTATTTTGTGCATTCCTACCCTTAAATATCTTCATTCCATATTTAGTTGACTTCTTTGTAGATTTTGGTATAGATTTATGTAATAATGAGCTCAAATACTCGTCCGAAACTTCAGCAAAACGCGATTCAGCCGCCATTGTTTTGGTTTTCAAAGCCGGCGCTTTTCGCTACTAGTGGGATATAACAAATAGCCTACTAGTAGCTCAACCAATAAGAACGCAGCATTGATAATAGACCACTAGTTGGATTTTACTAATGAGTGTTAGGATCAGAGCTTCTATCTGAGTCAAGGTCGTAATAACTTTTGCTGGGAAGAGAATCATATTATTAAATTGGCCATGTGCGGAAATCAAATTGCTGTAATTGAAATATGGAAGCTCGCTTAGGAGTGTTTTGTATACCTAAGTAGATTGTCTGTTAATGTTCTTATGAAATTAGTGACATCACCAGAAGATCCTAGGCGAGCTGCGAGACTGGACAAATCAGTTGAATTTTTACTGGAAATCAGACGAGAGCTTTCATTTTCCGCAGCCATATGGTTGAGTTCTTGGCCCAACAAAATGAGAAAATATGTCTTTCCTTTATTTTCTTGGTGGCAGATAATAAACTCTGCAATCGTGGGGAAAGGTGATCGTAGATAGCAGCATGATCCAAGGATGAGTTCTCTCGGAGACCAATCTACGGGATGCCATTACACGTTCACGGGCGATGCATGCGCCGGGTAAATTTACAAATAATCATGCATTCGGCCGACCATCAGACGCCTTACGAGATGGCACTTGATGGGCAATGTCAAGGTCATAAGGATGAATTTCAACTCGAATTGTGTTGAAGACTCTCATGCAAAGTTGTAACGTTTCATCGGCGCTTTCTCGTTGCTTAACTTCAGGAACACCTACAAGCTTGATGTTGTATGAATACGAATATTCCAATGCTTGATCCAATGAAGATGATATTTTATCCACTTGAGATGACAGATGATCAAAAGATTTGTCAATAAATATTCTTAGATGTTGTTGAGAGTTGTCGTAGTATTTCCCTCATCGGCACTACCTTCAAATAAATTGGCATGGCCGCCAATTCGTTCAGCTTTAACTTCGTCTCGTAGGTTGCGTAATTAAGCAAAAATTTCTTGAATCTTATCTTTTAACTTGTCATTGGACTGTTTCTTTTACCATTTTGTCAAGGTTTCAGCAATTTTGAGTCTCAAAAACTACTCTATAGTGAAGAGCTTCGAAATAAGAGTCTTGTCTTCTACGAACACATGCGCAGCGTTACTCAAGAGCCTTTCTGAAATTCGGAGAATGGGCTTCACGTTAAAACGAGGTCGTTTGCTTGCCATCTGACGAAATATCAGTTGTTGTTTTTTTATTTCCCTGATCCCTGATTCAGGATGTTTCCCCTTATTCGTCCCTCGAGTCTGCTTGCTATGGTATTAACTGGGCGCATAATTTGTACGGTTTTCAAAGCCCCCGCGCTTCCAGTCCGGTTAAGAACGTGCTCGAGGCAGCTAAAAGAGGACTTGCTAAACCTGTCTCCAAAAAGGAACCCGTTACTCTCGCGATGATTTTAGATATTTGTAATAGGTTTGCCGGTCCTAATGCTAATCTTTCGGATCTCCGTTTAGCAGCTATACCGCGTATACCGTTTTTCTCCGCTATAATGAGTTAGCTAGCTGTTGTGATGCTAGTTTTTGCGGTTCGCCGTTGTCAGGGTTTATGTTTACAAAAGTAAATCGGATGTTTATAGTGATGGTGCCCACGTTTTGTTGGCGAAAACAGGGACTACTTCTTCTCCTTTCTATGTGCTTCTAATTTAGCCGATTTGTCGTCGTTACCCTTATTTCGTTCTTTGTATTTCCATAAGGCTATCTCTACTTATAGTTGCGTAGTACCGCTATAAGCTACTCTCGAACGAGAGCAATATTTTTACAAGCGTTTTTTGAATTAGATTATCCGAAACATTTATTCGGTCTACACAGTTTAAGGGCGGGAGGTGCTTCCGCGGCCGCTAACAGAGGCGTTAGCGATCGGCTGTTTAAGCATCAGGATAGGTGGAAGTAGGAACATGCTAAAGGCGGTTATGTTAAGGTAGATAAGATTCTCGTCTTTCGGTGTCTAAGAGTTTACATATTTAGTTTCCATTTTCTCTTTCTTTATTTTTCGAAGCGGGCATCAATAAACCTGATCCCGCTCCTGTTCTGTGTTTTGTAATTATTTGGATTAGTTACAAAATATGACAATCGTTTCAGTGTAATTAGAGTATTAAGTAAGGAAGGAAAGAGAACACCTGACTGGGGAGTTCTTTAAACTGTAAGGTGTTCCGGTTGATTTCCAACCTTTGCAAAACATGTACTTAGGGATAAATTACCGAAAGGCTAATTGGCACAGAAGCCTTTTTTTTTTTCTTAATGAAGAACGGTTATTTCGTAATCAAGAGGGCGTTTTTGGTAATCAATTTTTGATAAACTGACTTTGATTTTTGGCCAGGACTCTTCAGTGACTTTTTCGTTGAATCGATTGGTTAATTTAATTTGATTAAAATTTGTACTTGCATTAAGCGGGTTTCCCAGAATTGAATAAACCACATCATATGAGTCGCTAATTAATTTTCCCCTTTTAGAGTATAAACAAGTAATCGCATATTTCATCTGAAAATTAAGGATTAACACGTCACAACGCGTGTTTTAAGAAAGTGCTGAGATTTCCCTTGTCGCCCCGTGACTCGGACAATTTTAGCAACTTCTGAAAACACGAGTGATGATTAACTCTTAGCTTTACTGGGCTCCCTGTGATTACCTGCACTGACATGATACTGAATTTAGTAACTTTAGTGCTACTTAATGAAACCATGATTTTTTGCTTAATTGCAGCTTTGTATTTGGCCTCTTTCATAATAAAAAACAATCATCTTTACTTAACTCACCTCGCTGGATTTCTTGCTCCTGCTGTTGGGAATGATTCTAAGTGGCTGCTCTGCTACCGCGCCTCCACTCACGGGTGGAGAGTCAGTGAATTCCACACCAGGTGTGATGGGAAAAGAAACACTGTCACCATCATTCAAGTGGGCCAATACATATTCGGAGGATACACGGACATACCTTGGGGTAAATAAAATTCCACATTTTCGTATTCTTCGATTTCACCCACGTGAAAAGGCGGCCATGTCAGTGGTCTATACAATACATTTTATTTTTTCGCAGAATTTGCAAAAAAGTAAAGTTTAGTTCCCAGCTGAGAGACAAACTATTGCTCTTGACCACCAACATGGCCACCATGACATTACGTGCAATCCAGCAACGTAAAGGCGGCCATGTTAGTGATCAATACAATACATTTCATTTTTTCGCAGAATTTGCATAAAAGTAATGTTTAGTTCCCAGCTGAGAGACAGACTATTGTTCTTGACCACCAACATGACCACCATGACATCACGTGCAATCCAGCAATTTGTGCTAACTTAACATTAAGATTAAAGAGAGAGGGCATTGAAACTAACTGCCCAATCCCATTCCTACCCCCAGGACCGCTCGGATAGGCTGCACCTCTTTGAAACCTCTAATTTCATTCGATCATCGTTGTGTGCAGCCGTATTGTTTTAGGGCTGGGTACCATTGTTTTGATTGTTTGTTTATTGCTTTTTTTCAACCAATGTTGTGAGGTCTTGCAAATGGTGCTGGACTGACCGACCGCCCCTTTGTCTCTCTACGGCTTTCCTAACACCCCTGCCCACTGAACTATAAGGAAAGTCAAATTATCATCTCGAAATTATACTAATTGTGAAGTCAACTTCTCTGTAATGGCATATGTAGCTTTGGTAATTTTTATTTAATTCATGTCATAATTGCAGATCATTTAGAATTGTAGATATGTGGAATTTAGCTTACCTTTAGAGATTAGATTAGCGCGTCAAGCCTGACAGTTATTAAGTCCGATGTAACGAAATTTTTAATGTCAACATAATATTAGTTTATTCATTGTGCAGTTTTTATTATTCATTCGCAACCTGTTGTTACTGTTCAGTTATTACATCTCTCAGTTTATACGGGAGCTGTGATTGGTCGATTTTGCGGGCCGTATTCTAATAATAATAATAATCTTTATTTCTTAAGATAAAATCCCATATCCTAAGTTACAATATAAACTCAAAAAACTATTTACATATCATATCTAAAAACTATTTTGTTACTAAAAACGTTCTTAAACCTGTCAGTGTAGATTCTAGTGACAGAGACTGACGTATTTCTAAGATTGTACCTCATGTTCTTTTCCTTAGGTAAAAACTGAAAGAACGGACATTCGGGGTCATTCGATCTTTTTTTTTAGGGTCTGGTCCGCCTTCTCTAGCAAATCCCTGATATTTACATTCTTGGACATAAACTTTCTTTTCATACACCGGTCTAAAAAATTCTGTATTACAGAAAGGTCGGAATCTGAAGCACCATAAACCGGCAGAGCGTAAGAAAAATTTGGTAAAACTATTGCATTATTATTGCATTCTACTGTACGGCTCGCTAAATTTGAAAGTTTCCTTTCCCGCTCGCCCAATTAACCTCGGAGATATAATAAATATCTTACTAACCTCGTATTTTCCGTCCGTACTGTAAGCGAGCGAGAAAAACTTACAGTATAGACCTCAAACTCGGTTAGTAAGAAGTATTAAATTCTCAGTTAATGTGCAGGCGATCTGTCTTAGTATAGAGTTAATACTCTTTTACAGATTATCCTAATGACTTATTATTTCTCTTTTTTCATTGTGTCATTAAGTTGTAATAAGTAAATAACTCAAAATAAGTGATTACATAATCACAGAGCCTTGTGCATCAATGACAGTTTGTCTATACTAAGCAGTAAAAAGGTTTTGGTTCAATGAAAATACCGTAGAAACAGTTTAAAGTCTGAAAGCTTATTAAGCTTGCAACATTTTCATATCCCATTCTTTTCATTAAAAAATATATAAAAGGGATTTTGAAGCTTTTATTTATAACGGTTGTTTTTATTGTCATCAGAATTAAGTGGTGGCATTGCCTCCACTTCCAATGCCTTTATTTTTTCCCTGCGCAACAGCGAAGGCCTGGGACCGTTTAAAAGCCTGGTGACAGACTCATCAAAAGCAATTTACAGGAATTCAGGCCTTGGTCCAACATTTGGTGGAGTGACAAAGGTTGACACCCATATCGCTGATCAGGCAAACAGTAACAGCCGTTCACACACATTGTACTTTGGCCACTCCTACTCAGTACCAAGTGGAGTACAGAACCCAGGCACAATCCTGGCTGGGACTTATACCTTCACACCTGATGACTGGGAAGTCTTTTACCTTGCCTAATAACGCATTTAAAGAGTATCACTGCCCTCACAAATGTCTTATTACTTTGACCAAGCGCTGTTTATGCATGTAAACTATCTTTACCTTCATTTCTTTCAACATTTGAAATAACATGGCATGATGCGAGTGAAGTATAAAATTGTTGAGGTGTTCGTGAGAGCAACACGCGTTTCGTCGTCGCCAGTCATGTGAAGTGAATCTGTTGAAATACTTTTTTTTATTCTTTCCGTACGGTATGTACTTGGAGATAATATAACCAATGTAAAAACTTGGCCTATTACTTGATATCATAAGTGAGGTGCAGTGATATCGTGACTCTTTAAAAAAAGGAGTGGTAAGGGAGGGTGGGCCGACTTGACAGGGTAACACAGGGAACAGGGGCAGGGGAGGGTGGACCGACTTGACTCAGTAACAAAGGGAACTGGGGTAGGGGAGGGTGGACCGACTTGACTCAGTAACAAAGGGAACTGGGTCAAAGGTTTTCTAATGGTTATTATAGGTTTGTCAGTGAGGGTGGTGATAAGGTGGTGTTCCCTTGTAATAGATACTTAAGTTCTGTTTTGTTTCTTTATTTGTTAAAACGAATAAAAAGCTCGAGACCTTTTTTTAAGCAAGGAGGAGCCAAAAGTCGTAAAGTCAGTGGGTTAGAGGAAGGCTTCTTCACTCTAGAGTTTCTCGTCTTTAACGCACCAGTTTCGGCGATTCATACGTATTTCACTACAATAACCGTAAGAGTTTTCCTAACTTCTTTTTGACAGTGCAGAGGAAGTCTTTTGGTTTCAGTTTCAGCAAATATATATTTAAGCGACCAGTGGTACTTGGATTTGTGGTCAGTTAAGGACATCATTTACTTTAGCTGGTCAACAGACCTAACTTTTTTCATGGGAAAAATTTTAGCCAATTGTAACTTTAAACATTTCGTCCATGTCGCCGAACCAAACAGTTATCCCACTACTTTGGGGTACCAATAGGTGTTACGTAAAACCCTTTTCTTACTAACAACTCCTAGTTGTGCCTTCAGGAAAGCCTGCGCGAGCTGAAAACTTGTTGGGGAATAGACCATGGTGTTTGCGTTAACTTGAACTTCATAAGACGCAGTTCCACTAAAGATAAGAAAGTGCTTACTAAGTGAATCACGACTCGGAAATTATTGCATCTTTTCCACAAAAGCATGAAGGCGCAAAGTCCAAATCTAACCACTAGGTTAAACCTGGTGAAAACACTATAACTTGAGGATTAAAGAAAATTTTAGCTTGATCATATTAAACGATTCCCTAGGGCGGTTTGTTCCGTTAGAAAACGCGATGCGTCAGACAGCATCGTATTGCTGACGTATCTCGCAACAAGTCATGTTGTGGATACGTCGCGCGCGCCGTATCATGCTGTGCATGTGTTACGCTTCTTTCAGTATGAAGTTAAAGTGAATTTTTATCTATGAATACTCATGGCCATGTATCCCCCACGACCTTGAGTTACAGACACCGTCAGCATCTGATAGAAATTTCAAGAAATGTTTTGAAAAAGGGAAGCGGGTTTAAACGTCCAACCAACACCTCAGTTTTATATTGAAATGCGAAGAATGGCGTCGCCCGCGCTTATTTCCCTTTCGTAAGCTGTCGTTCCCATTATTAACGGTTGATGTTATCATTGGTAACCAATCTATTAGTAGGGAAGATGTAATTATGTGCTCTGGATTGTGTTATAACTTTTTACATCGTCTAAGAGAGGGCGACGTTTAGGCCCTAGTTAAATTGAGTTAATGTTTCGGAATAGGGCTAGGGTGACTCGTTCTGGATGTATCAGTCAGCAAAGCTAGTTAACTATAGCACATACTTAAAATTGTGGGGGTTTCTGGTCGATCAGCGAGGTAGTGCAGTGGTTAGGGAAAGGGCCGGCATAACAAGCGAAGGGTTCCGGTTCAATTCTGGATTGGAAATTTCTAACTTTTAATAAGGAAGACTTTCTCTAGCAGTTGAAATTTTTTCTAAGCGTCTTAAAAATGGCAACAACTTCATGAAACGGAAGTTTGCGTCGGCCCACAGACAAATCCACTCAGTAAACACCACTATTAGAAACGTATAGTGAAAGCGTATCAAGTAATAACTACATGTCGGACAAAACTTAAATAAAAAGTATAAACAAGATAAAAAAAAAAAAAAGGAAACATGCATGGCAAGGTACTAGTTATTAGATATAGAACAAGTTCCTTATTAATTGCTTGAGCTCAGTTCATTAAACGGATCATGATCATATTGTGAATCTTTTAGGCCACGTTTCAGTTTCGAAAATCCGAGTGCACTCTTTGATCGACAGCGAAAACCTTAGTTGAACTACCCGCCACCGAACAGTTATCTACAGAAACTTGTCGTTGGGTGCAACTGATAACTGATAACTGTTTCTTTTCACAGCCAGAGTCAAAAATCCATTTTAATGGACGCTACTTAATTGTAAAGTGCGTTTAGATAAGTGTTTATTAAAAAAGACTTGTAGTTAGATCATAATGCACTATGGTTTGCGTAACGTTGGTGGAATAATGTTCAGACAAGGAGGGACGGATTTTGTGATTTTGAAGGCTGGAAGGTAAGCCTCGCAAGACAATTGGAGCTTGAAAATAACATTGACAACTATACGAACCAAGTCTTTGTAAAGGCTAAGCGAAACGAATGTTAGATTTTGCGAGAATGGAGAAACAGTGCTCACTGCGACTGTTGCGAGATCTAATTGAATTTGAATCTTGCTTAATCTTTTGACATGATAAAATGTCTTTGTTACTGGCAAACTAGTCTGATGATTTGACGTTTTAAGACAAACCAAAATAAAATTGAAAAAAACGAGTATCTTAGAAGATACGTTCTTGGTTGTTGTCTCGTTTCGGCGGGTAAGGCAACCTGGATCTTTCTCAGTCTAGTGTAAACATATTAGCTCGCCTACCAAGGACGAAACGACCCAAAATTACTGCTCAGTAAAGTTATATCGGAAAGATGTCCAGTTTCTGGATGGGAAGTAATTTTTTAAAATTAATTAAAAAGAAATCCTGAGGTTGACCTGATACAGCGAGGAAAAAGCTAAAATGCAATAATTATTCGGACTTTCGTGACGCTTTTACTTCGAATTCCCTGATTAGTCCTAGTTACAAAAGCCAAGTATTGGAGAAGAAAATAAGCTATAGAAAGGAATTTCCAATCGATACTGGTGACATTCAATCAAAAAGCGACAGCGTCCAAAGAAAGACGGACAAATTTGGACGGAGGATTTGCAATATGAGTAATTAAATTAACGTGGACTTTGCTGATATATCACCTCACCAAGCAAATATGCAGGTTTTAGTTCAAGAAACTGCAATAAAGCTTAAAAATTGAGGATATGAAAACTACGAAGTTTAAACGCGCCACAAAAAGTAACATAACGGCCAAAACAGGCCATTACAAGAGTGACGCATTTCCGAGCGTTAAAAATAACCACACGCTTGTCAGAGAAAAAAATGTTGCCCCTTTTTTCTAACAAGAATCTTTTCAGTTTCAGAAACTCTGAATAGTCTCCTCAAGTTGTCTGAAAGTTCAACTTTTAGGGGCCTTTGTCGAGATGGTAGTTATAAAGATCACAGAAGCAAAGTACAAGCACCGACAAGGAGTCGAGCCAAGAAACAAACAAACAAACCAATTTTTATACTGATAAACAACGACAATCGATGCTTTGATTAAGGCCCAGTCCACACGTATCCATTGCCATTTAAAAACGCAACTTCTTTTCTCCGTTTTCAACCAAATTCGCGTCCAAACGTAGTTTTTTCGCATTATTTTCGCCCTACACGATGAATCAATTTAAAAACGATAGCTTTTAAATATTCTCTGTGATAACCAGTTCGGTTTTAGGAAAAATCATTCTACCATGCTTGCTTTGATTGATTTGCACGATAAAATTTCATCTGCGTTGGATAACGGTGAATTAGCGGTTGGCGTCTTCTTAGACCTCTCGAAAGCTTTTGACACAGTTGATCATTCTATCTTATTTGATAAACTTGAACACTATGGCATACGTGGCTTGGCCTTGAAATTGATAAAGAGCTATTTTTCAAACAGACTTCAATTTGTTGAATACAACGGTCATGATTCTTCACGTACCAACATTTCATGTGGTGTCCCACAGGGCTCCATTTTAGGACCTTTATTTTTTCTGCTACATCAATGATATAAACAACGCATCTAAAATATTACAGTTGATCTTATTTGCTGATGATACCAACGTTTTTCTGTCCCATAAGGATGCAGATTGCCTAGCTAACATATTGAACACTGAGCTTAATAAGTTGTCAAATTGGTTTAAACACGTTCCAAAACCAAATGCGATATTCCAAAGTTAAAGGAATTCAGCTGAAATCGTAAAATTGCTTGAAATTCTTGACGAAAATAAAAATTTCGTCTGAAAGTTTAAAACTGAGTATAATTTTTGTCGGTTAGATTCTACCTTCGGCTAGAATAGCCTTTACATACCGGTTTTTTGAACTGAGTAGGGAATTCCTGAAACCATCTTAAAGTATAACCAAAACGTTGCTTCGGAAATTTCTGAAACCACTCTAAAGTATGGCTCAAAAGTAGCTTCGGAAATTTCTGAAACCATTTCAAAGTATACTATTATGGCTGGAAAAAAATGCTTCGGAAATTTCTGAAACCATTTTAAAGTAAGGCTGAAGAGTTGTTCGGAAATTTCTGAAACCACTTCAAAGTACCGAAGCAAAAAATTCTTTGGTTAATTTCTCAAACCACCCCAAAGTATGGGTAGAAAAAATGCTTCGGAAATTTCTGAAACTATTTTAAAGTCAGATATGACTAAAAGGTTGTTTCGGAAATTTCTGAAACCACTCGGATAGCTGGAAGAAACGCCGCGGAAATTTCTGAAACCATTTTAAACTGCACGAGGGAAGTCTCCGACAGTGGACGACTGAATGTTGCTCAGTTTTCAAAATGTTGGGAATTCACCACGTTCGTGTGTGTTGGCCCTTTTCAGAGGTTATCAAGTAACTTTAAACGAAACTGATCTTGCCTTAAAAATCTGATCTTTATTGTAAATGTTTACTTATATATGATACGCTAATTTCCGAATATCTTAATAAAAGGCGGGAATTAAGATCAAAACTCCGCATTAATTACTACAATTGAGTAGTTGTGAATTGATATTTTTCCAATATGACGCATTTTTATTTCATTATTGTTTTTGTTATTTGTTTATCTCTGTCAAATCCATGTCACCTTGTAATTTAAACCTTTGTTATATTACGTAACCTTAATCTTAGTTAAACCAATTGATCCATAGTTACTAATTGCTCTAAACGAGATGCCTAGATGATATACACTAGGTGAGTCCAGTAAAGAAATTGGCTTTTAAAACCTTCGTGATTAGTTTGAAAACGTGCATGGGTTCAGTATATCAAGGTATAGCCTACAAGACTCGAACACATTAACTACGAGTTTCTTTTTCACAAAGAGCAAACTCTTCCTCTAACTTTTGTCTGATAGCCCGTTATCTCTGCCTGTTGGTATCAACCACTAAGCAGTTCTTTCCCTTCTTCAAGCTAGCAAAGGCGACGGAACCTAAAATGACATAAGAAATAAACAGTGTTGTGGTTATATAAATACACCAAGCTGCTAACGACATAACTGTTCCTTGCTATACTGTTCCTTGCTATCAGGTGATGATGTTCCGGGTAAAAAGGATTAATATATTATGTTATTATAAAGGATTGATAGTCTAGTCTATACCTCGTCTACTGAACCGATCAGTTGACGGTACTTTGAGGGTGGTAATCACTTTTTGCAAAAACGTTCCTTAACTTTTCTTATAACTGTCCGCCATGATCCAAACCAATTACCAAACCGAGAAGAGCGACCTGGCTCCCAGAATGATCACCAGTCACTTCATGCGGGCCATGTACTGGTCATGTAATTTACCACACTTATTTGTCAGTGTTTTCAAACGCTTCCTAGATAACTAATGTTTGTTACCAGATCCACTGCATAGATCCATGACCCAGCCTCCTTCTTCGTTGTACAGTTCCATAATATCTTTATGCAATTCCCAAGGTTTGTTTGTTGCTCCGCCCTTTGGCAGTGGAGCGCTGTATTCAAACAAATCTCCCCTCTTCACTTTAGTGGTTGTTTCCACTTCGGCGCTAATCAAGCAAAATGGGCTTATCGTTCTTGGCAAGGAGCTACCCTCTAAAACATAAGAAATACGATTGTTTGTGGTCATTGGAATGTTGATCAGGCCACGAAAACAAAAAACAAAAAATAAAGGGCTAAGGGAATATTTTGATAAGCTTTACAAGTACCACAATGATCTACAAATGTGAGTATTCACTTTAATTAATTACCTTCAATGCGGAAATGTCTGAGCTGATTCAGTTTGTTCAACGAAAAAACCTATGACAGCCATTTATTTTAACTTGATTGAACTGCAGACGGTTCAAATGCAACAATTTTGGTGATATCTTTTCATCACCTTTGCAGGGAAGAGAGACAAAAGTACTATTTCCATCGGGCAAAAGCAAGGGATGCTATAGGGGCAAAGAAGTATGTCTGTTTAATTCTTGATGGCATGGACCAAAGTAAGCTTTTGATTCCAGCTTTGCTCCATGTCACCAAGAAATATAGTGGAGCATTGAAACTGAGAACACATCTCACAGGCGTTTTGAATCATGGCAGAGAAAGTCTAGCATTTCTAGATGTTTTCCAGTGGCCACATGACTCAAATTACACCATGAACGTATTGCTGCGCACGTTACGACGGATGGAATTCATCCCTGATAAACTGCGTCTACAAATGGACAATTGTTGGCGCGAGAATAAGAACCAGTTCGTCTTTGCTTTTCTTGGCCTACTAGTCAAGCGTAAAATTTTCCGAAAGGTAAGATCTTTTAAGGCATTGAGCAATATTGAATATCGTTGCACAATCTCCTCAGTTCCCCTCTGCTCCCAGTCAATTTACTTTCTGCATTCTCGACTGTTTGATCAAAGTATATCTTTTATCACTTTTAGGCTGGCCTAAAATAGATAATAACACTCACACCAAAATCATAAGGAATGGCATTGCAAAATGTACCAAAGTTAATTTGGTTTTGCCTTGTGGAGTAAATATCGAATAGTTTGGTATAGTTTTTTTATGCTTTATTAAGTGGATATTAGGTTTTGGCGACAAGAATTCTTTCTGTTTTAAGTAAATACCTTCTTTATAACGTTTTCACAGGTTAAAATAAACTTTCTCATGGTAGGACATACCCATGAAGACGTGGATCAGTTTTTTAGCAGGATAAGGGAATTGCTTTTCAAACACAATGTGTGCACTCTTGATGGTAATGTATTGTACCCGTTTTCAATAACAAAGCGTACGCGTTGCGTCATACATTGTCAAGCGCTTTCTTTGTGTTCTTATCGACCCTCACGAAAAAGAGTTCCAAAAAAAAAAAAAAACTCAGAAATAAGAGGGACGGCAGTATCCAGCCATCTTGATAGTACATGGGAACAAAGGATTTGTTATGTGGCCCTTAATGCTTACACTAAAGAACCAGAGCACAAAGACTGCAATCGTTAGAAGTCAATATTGGCACATCTTACTGGCTCAGGTAGCTAACCAGTTCACAGGATCCTCTTTCTTCGTTCTTTTTTTTTTTTATGATTCTTCAGAGCTAGTGAACGCAGTCAGAAACTGGTACAACCCAGCGCCCCATGTGGAGATATTGACTATGATGTTTGATATTCGTAATTGGATGGCGCCCGCAAGGATGGACATCCGCAACATCAGCAACCCTCATTGCTTTGTTTTGGAAGAGAACTCGAAAGGGGACGTTGTAATCAGGTACAAGAATTGGTCTAGGGACAAAGAGTGGAGACCAAGCCGGAATCCTGATGAATGCATCACAGTTGGAAATGGAAATGCCAGGCAAATTTAGCGGGAATAAAGGTCTCACGGGCTCAATTCCTACAGTGAGTCTCTTCCATTTAGCTTCTTTCTAAAAGCATACCACGTTACTAACAACGGTCAAAGATTATTAATCGGTTTTAAACCAAAACATTTTCTCCTGCTCTTCTGTAGGCGACGTGAACCGCACCGTCCCAGGGGGAAGAGGGTGCGCCTACAATTAAGCTACACTTTGAGTAGGTCTTCCATTGTTTCAGCTTTTTAACAACCTCAAGTGATTCTCATATTGCATTTTGCGAATTTAGTGTTAACAGTGTCAATTACTTAAAATATTTCAGAATGATTTGCCGGCAAGCGTTCCTGACCTCATCTTACCTACTTCAGAAAAGATCACCCTCGATAAGTTAAGATCAAACATACCGAAGTTTTTCACTTCAAGGGCTTTTACAGACGACATAAAGAAATGGTGGCAAGACTTTCTCGAGAACCAAAATGGTCTGTTTGTTGTCACCGAGAAACCTCATGTCTGGTTATTGGATGAGATCGTGGCAATCAAACGACGCCAGGGCGCAGTTACCGAAGGAGAGTCACAAGAGCAACAACAGGTTTTGGATGAGGAAATAATGGCAGTTTCTGGTTTACCTCAAAGACCGTCCGCTGTACCTAAAGATATTGAAGATATGGTGGTAGAGCAGCTCAATGAAGTACCTCAGGTAGAAAACATATTTACTTTTTCGGCGGGATGTTGGCAGGGAAGAACTCGTAAGTTCGGAATTTTTCTGAGTGATGATGCAAATGACAATTTTTCCTCACCGCGTCTGCCGGCTTTAATAACCAAAGTTAAAGGTCTCCCAAAGTTAGGAAGCAAGTGTTAAAATATATATTTTTTGATACAAAAAAAAAAATCTGGAAAGGTGGAATTGTCTTATTTTTTTAGGTGTACACTGGGCGTTACCAGAGCCGAGAACAGATATTATCGCGTGTCACTGAGGTAGACAACGACAACCTGAAGGAGTCTCTTCAAAAGGATGTTTTCGTCGCCGTGAACATCGAAAATTGCAGCAAAGTTCCAGTGGTTGGAAAAGTACTCGAAATCCACGGCGATAAATTCAAGATTCAGTACTGGAAAGGAAGCTGGAGAACAAGATGG
This sequence comes from Galaxea fascicularis, assembly GCA_948470475.1. NCBI lineage: Eukaryota > Metazoa > Cnidaria > Anthozoa > Scleractinia > Euphylliidae > Galaxea > Galaxea fascicularis. Next base: position 4,967,281 of record OX419337.1, on the reverse strand, counting down.
CAGCCATGGTTACTTCAAAATGGAAGCACTTGGGAAGACGAGCTGCCAGTAGCTTGCGTGCTTCTTGTCAATTTTAAACTGGACAACAATGGAAAACTTCCTTTCGGAACTTATAGATATTTAAAGGAAGCGTATGAAAATCTAGCAAGGAATATTTAATTCTCACTGTTTTTTGTTGTTAATTTTTTCTTTTGTCGCAACAATGTAGAACTACTACAGCCATGATTTTCGAAATACAAGTATATTCTAAAATTCAGTGGTGCTCTCACAGTGAGCTGAAAGCAAATGGTTTTAAAAATTTCCAAATCGAAGTAACTTTTCCCCCATCCTTTGAAATTGTTTCAGAAATTTCCGAGGCAACTTTTGAGCTACACCGGCTTTGAAATGGTTTCATGCATTTTTGAAGCATTTTTCCATCACACTCTAGTACTTTGTAGTGGTTTCAGAAATTGCCAAGGCACCTTTCGGAAGCATTTCACCCAGCTTTCAGACAACTTTGAAGTGGTTTCAGAAATTTCCGAAGCAATTTTTAAAGCATACTTAGAAAATGTTTCAGAATTTTCCGAAGCATTTCTTCCAGACAACTTTGAAGTGGTTTGAGAAATTTCCGAAGTACCTTTGCAGCGATACTTTAAAATGGTTTCAGAAATTTCCGAAGCAACTTTCCAGCTATATGTTAAAATGGTTTCAGAAATTTCCGAAGCAACTTTCCAGCTATATTTTAAAATGGTTTCAGAAACTTTCCGAACCATCTTTGAAATGGTTTCATGAACTTCCGAAGCACCATTTTAGCCATACTTTAAAAATGGTTTCAGAAATTTTCGAAGCAACTTTTTAGCCGTACTTTGAATTCGGTTAAATGTTTTCTTCAATTCTTACGTTCTGGCCCTTCGTTACCTTATTTACATTACGATAGTAGATTTTATGACGGGAAAAAGGCCTGCTGTCTAATAACACGTCCTTAATGTATGATTTCAGCTGAATTAAATCAGCTGAACAGTGACTGTATGCCCTACTTCTAGCTGAAACGGTTAAAAGGAGCAAAAGTAGGCCAGTTTTGTACGATAAAAAATTCGACAAAATCTCTACGAACTTTATATTTTTCACTTGTCTACTCATACTTTTTTTACTGCAACTTAGTTTGGGCCTCCACTTACAAATCTAACCTTGTTCGTCTTGAAATTCTTCAGAAGCGAGTGGTGAGAACTATAGCTAAAACCCATTTCTATGCACATACTGATCCAATCTTTAGAAACCTTGGTATTTTAAAATTCCACGACATACACCTACTACAATTAGGTTTATTCATGTACTCTTACCAGAACCGTGCCCTTCCTTTAAAATTTGACTGTAAATTCACCTTACAGAAAGAAATTCATTCGTATCACACAAGAAATTCTCATTTATATCGCTTGCCTTTTTGTCGAACTAACATCAAACAATTTTCCGTTTTCTACCAAGGACCTAAATTTTACAACTCCTTGAGTACCGAAATCGTCAACTCGTCCTCTTCTGTCTCCTTTAAAAAAGCACTTAAGGCGTTTTTCTGTAATAACTACTGGTAGTTTTCTTATAAATGTGTTTAAGTATTAACTTTTTTGCAGGTTTTCGTTTTTTTTTTTGTTTTGTTTTTTGTTTGTTTTTTCGTATCGTATCCTTCCGTTTGACATTGTAATTGTATGTAATTCTAATTGTAATTGTATCCGTCGTCATATTCTTATCTTCTTTTCGATTTCATCTTGTAAAACAATAACTGAGGAGACCTAATTAATATAAGCTTCATAGTTTCCTTTAGGTCTCCTCGCCATTGTTAAATCTATTCTTTCTGTTTTTTATTATTTTTCATTATATTTGTTGTATGGCAAAATAGATAAATAAATTAAAATAAATTAAACGGAAACCAGACTACGTATGCTTGACACATGAGTATCGCTATTATCATTCTAAAATTCTTCCTCAATTCTTCTTCGATAACTATTTGGGCTACAAACTTGTCCCATCAGGAACTAGAAAGCCCAGGTCTAACCAAAAATCGTCGAGGTCTTGGCGGACAACCATCAAGTCGTTTCAACCTTCCGCCTCTTAACACCGGTAGTGAAAGTAACCTAATAATGTTTTCCATCCTTCTGAAATAGTCAGCTTAAAGAAATAGCAAAGCTAAATTTGCTTGAAAATAGGCAATTAGGTTTTAAATAAGCCTAAGTGTTAAAGAGCAGTTTTTTCCGTTAAAAACCACCGTTTTCGTGCTGACCAAAAGCATCGCAGCCTCTGGGAACGAAATTGCAGAAGAAAGGGACCCTTTTCTGTGTGCGTTTAACCTGAAAATGAATGTTGCGACAGGTAGAAGCACTTGTTTAAGTACAATAGCACAGCCAGGACCTTGGGTATTAGTAAAGAAAGTACCGATGATGAATCTTGCAGCGCTTGGCGCCGGCTACATGTTATATGTGCTATTAATTCTGATTGGATCATTGGACCGTTTCGGTCTGTTGGCTAAAGGAATTGGTTTTACCAAAAGCGGCCCAAACGCACGATGCGAATACTGAGGTAATCAATAATTTATTTTAGCGCTGCGACTCAGGCGTGGCCTTCTGAAGTAAGTGGTATTGTGTTACAATGGCGATCGTTGATAATTTAAAATTAGACGAGAGGTTACTTACCTTGACGTGTAATTATAATTCTCTGAAGATATGCGGAGCATTATGCGCTTAATTAACATACTTCCTTCGGTACTAACAAGTCAGCGATCACTTTCCAAAGTAATTATAATGTAAATGAGGACGGTACATAACCCCAGGCGTGCTACATAATAATCAGTTCTTCCTGGGAGTGTGAGTCAGGGGCGAAGGCAAGAGATGAGTGAGAAGTAGGCAAAGGATGCTGGGAGGGAAACTAGTCCTATGATCCTCCACATATTTTCAGAGAATTATGATTACACTTCAAGTTAAGTAACCTCTCGTCTAATTTTAAATTCTCTTCCGATATGCTTTGCATTACGGGCTCATTTTGCGACTTAAGAGCACCATAGTCAATGAACACGATAACACGGTTAGTCCAAGAGGCATAACAGAGTGACATTCAAATGAGATGTACCTGGCTCAGCAGATCTCAAGTAGAATCCACGAAACGTGCTCTCATTGGACCAATTGGCCAGCTTATGCTCTACGGGCACACGCTGGTGGTAAGCTGCCGATGGAGCAGCCCCCCTTACGCTATGAGTTTTGTATACTGAAGTGTGTCTATACCCGCATCAGACAAGACTGTTTTAATCCACCTGGAAATTGTGGCAGGAGAAATGCTCCATGAGGCTTGACGAAGGATATAAACAGTGTAATCTGTCGAGTTTCTAACATTAAAAGTACGTGTGATGTAAGCAGAAATTGTGCTGATAGGACAGACATGCGGCTTTGATGGCACGGAGGGAAAATTTGCTAGGTCTCGATGTCTTTAAACGTCCTTTAATAATAAATTGAATTGCATCTTTCGTGCTGAATTAAATTACTGTTACTAGGGGCACCAAGAGTCTGAGACCTTCCAGCTGAGCATAGAGCACATAGTGAAACTGTTCATAGTATCAGCTGCTTTAGGCTAAGACTATTTAAGGGAAATAAAGTTCCTAGATAGTGTACATGTGTCAAGACAGACACATCCCAAGTTGAAAAATAACGTGGTAGTGGAGCTCTCAGGTTATATGTCCCCTTTAAAAGTCTAGACATTAATGGATCAGAGCCAACTGTTATGCCATCACGTGGGCACAATGTCGAAGATAAAGCTGATCAATAAGTGTTCAATGTACTGTAGCTCAAGCCTTCTCCAAAGCAATCTGCCAGAAAATTTAACGCTTGTGAAACATGTGCCTGAAGGGAATCCACATTCCTATCACGGCACCAGACTCGCCACTTTTTCCAAACTGGTTGGTGTTGTTTTTCTATACCTGTTGTCCAGCTTGCACAGATAAGGTTGGAAGCTTGAGAAGAAATCCCCTTGTCTGAGAGGGATTTCCAGACACAACCCAAGCGGCTAGCCTCATCTTGAACCTCCGAGGATGGAGCTCCTGGTTGTGTGGTCGAACTA
>OX419337.1:4893207-4955707 GCA_948470475.1 Galaxea fascicularis | reverse complement strand
CAGTACAGATCATCTCTCAATCAATACTTTGACCCAAATATCCAAATTTGAGGAAAATAGCCGATCTGAAGGTATACGGTGACTTGAATTTATGTAGCACGTCACATAATGGTGTGGAAGACGATTAATTCGTCTGAGACGCATTATGCGTCAAGATAAATACAGGAAATAAGAACCAGACGCATTATTCGTCTGAGACGAATAATGCCTCTGTTTTATTCGTCTATACGACGCACAAAACAGACGTAGAATTCGTCTTGGACGATTTATTCGTCAAGATAAACACGGGACAAACACGTCTGAGACGAATTATTCATCTTCTAAGATAAATACGGCCAATAGGTGAAACTGCATTATTAAAGTGTTTGAAGAGTTACCATAATGAGAATCAGTCACTGCCTAGCTTCCTCATACGAAAGGAAATACTCGTTTTCCACAGTTAATTAAACTGAAGTTAAGTTCTGGCATTATTTGGGGATTTTTAAATTTTTCATCATTTAAAACACCTTCAGGCGATATTTACGGATGGCCACTCTCAATGTACCTTCGTGACAGCTGTCAACATGTTCTAAGAACTAGCATACAAGCTCCAATGTCGAAAAACAACGAAAATCGTTCCTTTGGTCTTAAAATTATAATCATACCATATCAACATCTCATAATCAAACTGTTTGCTACCGATACTGATTTTAATAGCAAACAACTATTTTTCAAATTTTGAAAGGACTCCAGGTGAATACTTGACAGTGGTCTTTGCGGTGCAGTCACAAAAGGATTCGCTGCTTTCAATTTTAGTATTTTATTGATCGTTTGCAATACAACGCTTCCCTTGTGGTATTTTGCTTGCTTCCCAAACATGCAAGTCTATTCGTTTAGGTAGCTTTGCGTTTTGTTTAAGACGGGGTACAGTCAAAATATCGAGAGGTTTCTTTACTCCTCTTTAGTAGAGTTGACAAGTCAAACTATTGGAATTACCACTTATAACAGCGAGAAAAAATTTGTTAAGTTGAAATGTGGACGAATTCCTGGAGAACAATTAACAACAGGTATACTTAACTTACCTCGCTACCATGGCAACAGTAAAACATTGCTGTCAACTTACTAAGTAGCTTTTTTGCAAATTATGGTTGTCCATTAGTCTAACGTTAAAACATATCCTTCTTTCACTCACGTTTTTTAAAAACGGATCGTATAGGACAACGTTTCGTATACACGCCTGTCGGCCATGAATGGTTTACGACAGTTTGTACGGAAGTGTGAAACTTAATTTTTTTTTTATGTTAATGGCAGGCTTTATCATGCCAGCTATGTTTCATCTTACATGAAAATTATTACACGACAGTTGTCTTTATATGAGGGTGTCAGTTATCGCGCAGATTAAATTTCCGGTTTTATTCACGGAAAATTCAGCATCTGCTGCTTTGGGTTCTTTTTGCTTTACTTAGCAGGAGGTTTTACTAGCTTTTTCAGAGGGGACAAAGGAAAAATTAGCTAACTGAGGGGCAACTTGCCAACATATAATCATACTTGTGATCAGAAAATTTAACAGTCAATACATTAACCTGATACTTCATGAATTTATACATGGCACTGGGACGTAAAACTAAATAAATCCTTTCTTTCCCATCACCATTCCTGCCAAAAAATTGTAACTCAGAAAAAAAGATTTATTAAAATAGGACACTGATAGAGCACGGAGCTAGAAATCTTGTACGTGACTTCTTTTTGATAATCAACCCTTTAAACAATGCCCCGTCATAACATTTGAATTTCCCTTTGATGCTTAAATTTATCGTTAGAATGTTGTTTTTCTTCATCTGTCGGCTACTTTAAATTGTCTTTTGTCTCAGTTTCTAGAAAACAGTTTTTTCGCTCCAAAATCAAACAATAAGTGAATTTAATTTTAATAACAAAGGCCAGGTACAGAAACCATGATTTACTACACGATTTTTTAAGCACCAAATAAGTTTTATATCAAATACTTATTATTCGTAAGTTATCTCCACAGTTCACCATAATTAACCAATAAGAAGGAAGTTTATATTGACCCCTTATAAACTCACAAACACCCTTTTAATTATTAAATTTCTCATCCGCTTTCGAATCAACCAAACTTCAACAGAAGTGAGGACGTTAACCAGAAGTTAACAAGACGATGGCTTCCTTAACCTTTCCAGTATTTATGAAACTCTTGCATGTTTCATTTACCATCGGCGCTTTATGTTCATCTGCTCAAATGGCTGAAGGTACCAAAAGAAGACTTAAATCGTTTCTTGTTATTCTGTTGAAAACTACAGATGTTGACGTTTTGACAAAATCCTTTCCTTTTAGTGACTCGAGTGCTTCGTTAGCTATTTTTCTTCTTAAAGGCATCACACTCTTTTATTTCAGTGATTGAAGCTAACAAAGTTATAAGACGCGAAAGTTCCACTCTTGGCGTGGGATATGCCAATTTCAAGAAGGACACTTTTTTTTATCTCAATATCTCCAGTCTTGGTTCTGGTCTTGTTGAATCGGGAAGCCAGTGTGGGTGGGCCTGTTTGGAAACCTCGTCATGTTTTTCTTATAACATGGCTGCCTTCCCAGACGTCAACGGAAAACTTTTTTGTGAGGTTCTACCATCGGATAAGTACAATAACACGAAGAGGTTTAATTCCAGTAAAGGCCATCATCACTTCAGCATCGCGGTAAGTTAAATTTCTAAACTGAGTTACAATCTCAGCAAAGAAACGAGAAATCCGAAAAAATAAAAACCCAGAGCGGCATGTCTTCAAGTGAGCAGACTCAGCGAAAAACGTTGTGTTCGTGGAATGGAAAATTTTCACTTATTTGGTCCCCATAATGCACATAATTAAAGATATTTTTGTAAGGCAATGACATTGTCAACTGTTTCCCGAAATCGCGATCGCTGAAAGAGACTAATCGCCACGGAATGCGGGCAAACCTGTTTTGGCACATATTAATTAGTTCATTCGCTAGGTAAAGTTTCATGTCGATGATTTTTTTTTCTTTTATTGAAGAATGGAATCGATAGTGCTGATGATTTCTTCTAAATTTCTATTATGCAGCCAAAATATTTTCCTGTTAAGATGAAAAACATTCCGCATTTTTTCAAAATTCGAACTTCGTGAAAATATTAGTACTGAAATAGCGAATTTATCATCCAAATGATGTTGTTTTCGCCGAATGTGTTCGATAGCAACTCATTATCCGTTGGTCAAGTGCCTGAAAGCTGATGGTTAAAGAGAGAGCTCGAAGAGGCAAATATTTTGCAGCGAGCTCGTTGTCTACAATAAAACACGAAGACCCCAAGGCTTCTTTACGCAATTGCATAAATTGCGTTCACAACTGCGAGGATCAGTCTTCATTTTATTTCACTTCCGCAGTTCATATATGATTTATTTCATATACATCATCCACTTCATTTCTTTGACGGGAACATATGAACCTATAATTGACCTGCTCCCAACGTCAGTGGCTTCATAGCTCAGTTGATTGGTTAGAGCATCGCACCGGTATCACGAGGTCACGGGTTCAAACCCTGTTGAATTTTTTTTACGCTTCTTTACGCAATTGCATAAATTGCGTTCATAACTGCGAGATCAGTCTTCATTTGATTGAATTCCTTTATTGAGCGTGTTGGAAGATTAAATGTGGGTTGATGTTTGAGAAATAAATCCCACAGAACGACAATCATCACTGGTAGATTTGAGTCACAGCCCCAGAGTTACAGCCTAGCTAGGCGGACGAGACTGTTAGCAGATATTTCCCACCGAAAGAAGAACGTTCCAGAAGCCTTGTCAGTCCTCTTTACCAGTTGGACTTCAATTTTAGTTCAGTGATGGATGCTAAGTGTATGACACTGTCAAGGACAGTTGTTTCAGTAAAACCCTGGCTTTCTAGATCTATAAAAGGCGTTTTTGAGAGACTTTAGTCGTTAAAAAGCGGAAAATGTTGGGCAGACATTTGATTCTCTCTGTTATTCAGTTTTTCAGGATCTTTATGCACCAGGAAGGGAGTTGTAGGGTTAGGACTATCTATACAATCTATTAATGACGTTAGGCTTTTCCATTGTATGCCTGGAATCGCGTAGCTTCACTGCTGGCATTCTTGAAAAAGCAAATGCATGCCTTGATGTGTTCAAAAATGGTGCATTTCTCTACAAGGGCCTTTACACAGATGAGTTAAACTACGGATTGCCTGCACTCGGTGACCGTGCATTCAACTACTTGATAGTTGGCTCGGTGCTTTGTGAATATTCAATCTGACTGTCGCTTCGAAGAGCTGAACGAAAGTGATTTAAAGACTGGAAATCGGGTTTCTTTCAGTTCCCATCGATATCACCTCCCCTGTCAAGCAACTCTTAATACACTTCAAGCGTTGGAACTGTCATGCAATAAACATCTTTAACCCCTCTCAAATATAGATAATATGCTGCAAAACTAAAACGATATAAGTTTTCTTTGTAGTCCCAGTGTAGCAGTTCGCCTTGTAAGAACAAAGGAAAATGTGTGTCACTATACGAGGAGAACAGCTATGTATGTGTTTGTGAAGACGGATTCACGGGGAAAAGCTGCGAAACAAGTAAGAAACGCCGTACTGGATCCAATTTTGAGAGAATAATTAAAAACCTTTCCGTGCTGAATTTGGTAACCACGAAATAACCCTTTTTCTTAGCCAATCTTTTTTTTTTAAATATTGGTTAACAGCTGGGAAATCAGCCATCGCACTATGTTTTCCAACACCTTTTTCAGAAAGTAAAAGGCTAAGTGACCAGCTAAGTAAGCAAACAAATGAATAAGAAAAAAAGAATTTAGCTCATATATTTCGTTTTACATTTTCACTGTCTTTTTTTTTTCGCTTTAGACGTGAAAACCTTGTGTATTTGTGACTTTACCTTTTTCTGATGGTTTTGTTGCAGACGTGAACGAATGCCAGAGCAATCCGTGTTTGAACAATGGCACTTGCGTTGATAAGATAAACGGGTTCAACTGCAGCTGTCCACCAGGATTTGTCGGGGATCGTTGTCAAACAGGTTAGAGCAACTGCGAGAAGTTTACAAAGGATGTTTCTATGAACGAAAAAAAGTTTCTTTCTTTTATTTCAATAGTATCCCGTTGATACGGCCACCAATACGGAACAGAAGAAGATTGCAATATAACGGGGTTGGGTCAAATTTGACAGCTTGTGTCTATCTAATGAGATAAGCAAAGCAACATTTTACAAACAGGAGCAAACTGCTACAAATACTATCCGCCTTTTCATAAGAAAGGCTGTGAACTCAATTCATTTGAAAAGAGTATCATAATTGTTTCTCAAGACTTGTCACTTGTCTCTGGATCCTATAGAATGTATATTTAAGAGTGGCTGCCTGTAAGGATCCTTGCACTCAAAGGAGGTTCTCAAAATTTTCTCAATCTCGAAATTTGTCATTGATACCATTAATTAGTAATTGGACCTCGTGTCGTGCAATTCAGAGAGTAGTCGTGCTCGTAATTTCAAATCGGACTCCGATTTCTAAATTACTCGCTCGATTACTCCCTTAATTGTACGACACGAGGTTCAATTATTATTGCGAATAGGACTCCACCCAGTATAAAATACAAAAATGTTTCGTTATTCTTTATCAAACATCAATGTACTTACGCAAAACTCTATAAAAGTGTACTTTTGATGTCACACACGATGATTGGGCTGCCTGTGCTCCAGCAAGCATTTCTTCTCGCCTCTCTTGTGCTCTCTAAACTGCCTCCGTTCATCACAACTGATTAAAAGCACGATTGTGACCGCACAGTTCGCACGATATTACCTCGTAGAATGACGAGAAAAACGATAAGTTAGAGTAGAATTAAATTGTAGTATTAGGAAAGTTTACTCAGGCCAAAGAACTTAATTTCGTGTAAAAGTCAATAGCTTGACAAAAAACCTGGAGAAAAGCTTACAGAATAATGGCTTAACTGAGTTATCGTGTGATGGTCAGAAAACAAAACTATTGTCTGTTGTGAACGACTTCAAAGCTACTCAGCACATATATTGACTGCTTTAGTGATATAAATGTAATCTCCTAAAAATGCATCAAACATTAGGTATTAAGGGACTGTGCAATAATTACCTGGAGGGGGGGAGGGGGTTGGGAAATGGATGAAATATGCCTAAAAACTAAGTCATTCCCCCCTTCTCATTAAGCAAGAATTTATTGTAACCCCCAGCTCACATAATGGTAATATTAAGGCTCTAACTCCCCCCCCCCCCCTTGAATAAAGTAGCCCTGTTTCAAGATATATAACAGAGGCATTCCTTTCCTACCGCATGACAGAAAGGAAAACAACAGTTCATAGATCAGAACAACTTAGAGTTGATAATTTTGTCAGTTTTATTCCAATGTTAGTATTTATATTTGAACTCTAATAACTCTTCCACTACTTTTCCAGTTTGCAAAAAGGAATGAAAAAGTAATGCCCCCCCCACCTGTATGTATTAAATTTTACATCCAACCACCCCTCTCTCTTGTTGTCATTTTCTCCTACGCCCCCTCCCCCCCCCACCTCCTCTAGTTTTCCAACCTCCCCCCTCCAGGTAATTAATTCACAGTCCGTAACAATCTTTGCCTTTTCATTATTTATAGCTGAACCTTGGGCATCTATTGGACTTGGTGCTACATACGTATTTTCCTTTTTTTTTTTTTAATTTTCCATTTGATTGTCGATTCCAGATTATTCATTGGATTCTTTTATAATCGGAAACAATTCTGTTTACTTGAGCAACCTCACTGGATTTCATCCTCCTGCTGTTGGAAATGATCCTAGATGGCTACAGGAGAATTACCTTAAGGATTAATCGTCACTTCAGTTTTCAGAAGTTGCTAAAATTGCCTTTGCCGATGCAGCGCGACTCGGGCAATTTTAGCAACTTCCCAAAACGGTGACTTAAGTGCTACTAAATATAAACATATTTTTATTTAATTTCAGCTTTGTATTTGAACTCTTCAGTTATACTCGGAAACAATTCTGTTTACTTGAGTAACCTCACTGGATTTCTTGCTCCTGCTGTTGGGTATGATTCTAAGTGGCTGCTCTGCTACCGCGCCTCCACTCACGGATGGAGAGTCAGTGAATTCCACAACAGGTGCGATGGATTATATCACACTATCACCATCATTCAAGTGGGCCAATACATATTCGGAGGATACACGGACATACCTTGGGGTAATTAAAATTCCACATGTTCGTATTCTTCGATTTCACCAAGGCGAAAAGGCGACCATGATGGTGGTCAATACAATACATTTTTTTTTTCACAGAATTTGCATAAAAGTAAAGTTTGGTTCCCAATGCAGAGACAGACTATTGTTCTTTACCACCAACATGGCCGCCATGACATCACATGCAATCCAGCAATGTGCTAACATTAAGATTAAAGAACGAGGGTCTTGAAAATAACTGCCGAAACCCATTCTCACCCCCAGGACCGCTCGGCTTGTGTGCAGCTCTATTGCTTTAGGGCTAGGTGCCATTATTTTGATCGTTTGTCTATTTTTTTTTTCAACCAATCTTGTGAGGTTTTGCAAATGGTGTAGGGCTGCCCGGCCGCTCCTCTGTTTCTCTGCGGCCTTCATAACACCCCTGTCCACTGAACTATAAGGATAGTCAAAATTATCATCTCGAAATTATACTAATTGTGAAGTCAACTTCTCTGTCTAAAGATAGTCATATTTGCAGATCATTTAGAATTGTAGATATGTGGAATTCTTTACCTTTAGAGATTAGATTAGCGTCAAGCCTGACAGTTATTAAGTCCGGTGTAACGAAATTTTTAATGTCAACATAATATTAGTATATTCATTGTGTAGTTTTTATGATTCATTCGCAACCTGTTGTTACTGTTCAGTTATTACATCTCTCAGTTTATACGGGAGCTGTGATTGGTCGATTTTGCGGGCCGTATTCTACTGTACGGCTCGCTAAATTTGAAAGTTTCCTTTCCCGCTCGCCCGATTAACCTCAGAGATATAATACTAACCTCGTCTTTTCGGTCCGTACTGTAAGCGAACGAGAAAAACTTCCAGTACAGACCTCGAACTCGGTTAGTAAGAGGTCTTAAATTCTCAGTTAATGTGTAGGTGATCTGTCTTAGTATAGAGTTAATACTCTTTTACAGATTATCCTAGTGACTTATTATTTCTCTTTTTTCATTGTGTCATTAAGTTGTAATAAGTAAATAACTCAAAAGAAATAAACTTTATCACAGAGCCTTGTTTGTCTATGCTAAGCAGTAAAAAGGTTTTGGTTCAATGAAAATACCGTGGAAACAGTTTAAAGTCTGAAAGCTTACTAAGCTTGCAACATTTTCATATCCCATTCTTTTCATTAAAAAATACATAAAAGGGATTTTGAAGCTTTTATTTATAACGGTTGTTTTTATTGTCATCAGAATCAAGTGGTGGCCATGCCTCCACTTCCAATGCCTTCATTTTTTCCCTACGCAACAGCGAAGGCCTGGGACCGCTTAAATGCCCGGTGACAGACCCATCACACGCAATTTTCAGGGATTCAGGCAAAGGTCCAACATTTGGTGGAAGGATACTGGATGACATCCATATCGCTGATCAGGCAAACAGTAACAACAATTCACACACATTTCACTTTGGCCGCTCCTACTCAGTACCAAGTGGAGTACAGAACCAGTACACAATGCTGGCTGGGACTTATAACTTCACACCTGATGACTGGGAGGTTTTTTACCTTGCCTAATAACACATTTAAAGAGTATCACTGCCCTCAAAAATGTCTTATTACTTTGACACAACGCTGTTTATGCATGTAAACTATCTTTACCTCCATTTCTCTCAACATTTTAAATAACATGGCATGATGCGAGTGAAGTATAAAATTGTTGAGGTGTTCGTGAGAGCGACACGCGTGTTGTCGTCGCCAGTCACGTGAAGTGAATCTGTTGATTTTTTTTTTCTTTCCGTAAGGTATGTACTTGGAGATAATATAACCAATGTAAAAACTTGGCCTATTACTTGATATCATAAGTGAGGTGCAGTGATATCGTGACTCTTTAAAAGAAGGAGTGGTAAGGGAGGGTGGGCCGACTTGACTGGGTAACACAGGGAACAGGGGGAGAGGAGGGTGGACCGACTTGACTCAGTAACAAAGGGAACTGGGTCAAAGGTTTTCTAATGGTTATTATAGGTTTGTCAGTGAGGGTGGTGATAAGCTGATGTTCCCTTGTAATAGATACTTAAGTTCTGTTTTGTTTCTTTATTTGTTAAAAAGAATAAAAAGCTCGAGACCTTTTTTTAAGCAAGGAGGAACCAAAAGTCGTGAAGTCAGTGGGTTAGAGGAAGGTTTCTTCACTCTAGAGTTTCTCATCTTTAACGCGCCAGCTTCGGCGATTCATACGTATTTTACTATAATAACCGTAAGAGTTTTCCTAACTTCTTTTTGGCAGTGCAGAGTAAACAGACCTAACGTTTTTGATGGGAACAATTTTAGCCAATTGTAATTTTAAACATTTCGTCCATGTCGCCGGACCAAACAGTTATCCCACTACTTTGGGGTACCAAGAGGTGTTACGTAAAACCCTTTTCTTACTAACAGCTCCTAGTTGTGCCTTCAGGAAAGCCTGCGCGAGCTGAAAACTTGTTGGGGAATAGAGCATGGTGTTTGTGTTAACTTGTACTTCCTAAGACGCAGTTCCGCTAAAGATAAGAAAGTGCTTACTAAATGAATCACGACTCGGAAATTATTGCATCTTTTCCTCAAACGCATGAAGGCGCAAAGTCCAAATCTAACCACTAGGTTAAACCTGGTGAAAACACTATAATTGGAGGATTAAAGAAAATTTTAGCTTGATCATATTAAACGATTCCCTAGGGCGGTTTGCTCCGTTAGAAAACGCGGTGCGTCAGACAGCATCGTATTGCTGACGTATCTCGCAACAAGTCATGTTGTGGATACGTCGCGTGCGGCGTGTCAAGCTATGCACGCGTTACGCTTCTTTCAGTATGAAGTTAAAGTGAATTTTTATCTATCCCCCACGACCTTGAGTGACAGACACAGCATCTGATAGAAATTACAAGAAATGTTTTGAAAAAGAGAATTGGGTTTAATCGTCCAACCAACACTTCAGTTTTATATTGAAAGGCCAAGAATGGCGTCGCCTACGCCTATTTTCTTTTCGTAAACTGTCGTTGCCATTATTAACGGTCGATGTTATCATTGATAACCAATCTTCTAGTAGGGAAGATGTAATTATGTGCTCTGGATTGTGTTATAATAAGAAGGCAATTTGTAACTTTTTACATCGTCTTAGAAAGGGCGACGTTTAGGCCCTAGTTAAATTGCGTTAATGTTTCGGAATAGGGCTAGGGTGACTCGTTCTGTATGTATCAGTTAGGAAAGCTAGTTAACTATAGCACATATTTAAAATTGTGGGGGTTTCTGGCCTTCAGCGAGGTAGTGTAGTGGTTAGGGAAAGGGCTGGCATAACAAGCGAAGGGTTCCGGTTCAATTCTGGATTGGAAATTTCTAACTTTTAATAAGGAAGACTTTCTCTACCAGTTGAAATTTTTTCTAAGTGTCTTAAAAATGGCAAGGACCGTTCATGAAACAGAAAATTTGCGTCGGCCCACAGACGCCACTCTTAGAAATGTATAGTGAAAGCGTATCAAGTAATAATTACATGTCGGACAAAACTTAAATAAAAAGTATAAACAAGATAAAAAAGGAAACATGCATGGCAAAGTACTAGTTATTAGATATAGAACAAGTTCCTTATAAATTGCTTGAGCTCAATTCATTACACGGATCATGATCTTATTGTGAATCTTTTAGGCCACTTTTCAGTTTCGAAAATCCGAGTGTACTGTTTGATCGACAGCGAAAACCTCAGTTGAACTACCCGCCACCGAACAATTATCTACAAAATTTGCGTTTCTTTTCACAGCCAGAGTCAAAAATGCATTTTAATGGGCGCTACTTAATTGTAAAGTGCGTTTAGATAAGTGTTTATAGAAAAAGACTTGTAGTTAGATCATAATGCACTATGGTTTGCGTAACGTTGGTGGAATAATGTTCAGACAAGGAGGGACGGATTTTGTGATTTTGAAGGCTGGAAGGTAAGCCGCGCGAGACAATTGGAGCTTGAAAATAACATTGGCAACTATACGAACCAAGTCTTTGTAAAGGCTAAGCGAAACGAATGTTAGATTTTGCGAGAATGGAGAACCAGTACTCACTGCGACTGTTGCGAGATCTAATTGAATTTGGAAGTGCTTCATTGTTTCGTGTCGAAGTTGACGAGAATTGTCCCTTATTTGACTTACCCGCCAGAGTTTATTGAGAGTTTCCAGTCAGCAGTTGCCTAAACTATCCAGCTAGCTCATGCGCATCAACTAACGGCGGAAGTTTTCTAACGTAATTAGACTCGTTTGGTTCAGCGACTCCGGCAACTCTCAGTTTTTCTGGTGTAGGCTCAAAGTTGCGCAAACCATCAAGACAACAATTTACACGCTATGTACATTGCACTTTCTTGCCTAATCTTTTGACATGATTAAAATGTCTTTGTTACTGGCAAATAGAGCGTTTTCACCCACGTGACCAGCGGCTATATTGGTTTAATGAAACAAAAGAAAGTATTTGCATAAAAATAGAGTTCAATTCCCAGTGGGTTAGCTTGGTACACCAATATGGCCGCCGTTCCTTTGTTTTGGAACACCAACATGGCCGCCGTGACGTCATGTGAAAACGCTCTATTAGTCTGATGATTTGTCGTTTTAATAAAAGCCAAACTAAAATTGAAAAAAACGAGTATCTTAGAAGATACGTTCTTGGTTGTTGTCTCGTTTTGGCGGATAAGGCAACCTTGATCTTTCTCAGTCTAGTGTAAACATATTAGCTCGCCTACCAAGGACGAAATGATCCAAAATTACTGCTCAGTAAAGTTGTATCGGAGAGATGTCCAGTTTCTGGATGGGAAGTAATTTTTTGAAATTAATTAAAAAGAAATCCTGAGGGTGATCTGATACAGCGAGGAAAAAGCTAAAATGCGATAATTATTCGGACTTTCGTGACACTTTTACTTCGAATTCACTGATTAGTCCTAGTTACAAAAGCCAAGTATTGGAGAAGAAAATAAGCTATAGAAAGAAATTTTCAATCAATACTGGTGACATTCAATCAAAAAGCGACAGCGTCCAAAGAAAGACGGACAAATGAGGATTTGCAATATGAGTAATTAAATAACGTGGACTTTGCTGATATATCACCTCACCAAGCAAATATGCAGGGCTTTAGTTCAACAAACTGCAATAAAGCTTAAAACTGGGGATATGAAAACTACGTAGTTTAAAAGCGCCACAAAAAGTAACATAACGGCCAAAACAGCCCATTACAAGAGTGACGCATTTCCGAGCGTTAAAAATAACCACATGGCTGGTCAGAGAAAAAAAGCTTGCCCTTTTTTTCTAACAAGAATCTTTTAAGTTTCAGAAACTCTGAATAGTCTCCTCAAGTTGTCTGAAAGTTCAACTTTTAAGGGCCTTTGTCGAGATGGTAGTTATAAAGATCACAGAAGTAAAGTGCAAGCCCAGACAAGGAGTCGAGCCAAGTAATAAACAAACAAACCAATCTTTATACTGATAAACAATGATGACAATCAATGCTTTGATTAAGGCTCAGTCCACACGTATCCATTTTCATTAAAAACGCAACTTCTTTTCTCCGTTTTCAACCAAATTCGCGTCCACACGTAGCATTTTCGCATTGTTTTCGCCCTACACGATGAATCGATTTCAAAACGATAGCTATTAAACGAAAACCCGACTACGAATGATTGACGCATGAGCATTCGCTATTATGATTCTAAAATTCTCCCTCAATTCTTCTTCGATAACTATTTGGGCTAAAAACGTTGTCCCATCAAGCGCTAGTAAGTCCAGGTCTAACCCAAAATCGTCGAGGTCTTGGCGGACAACCACCAAGTCGTTTCAACCTTCCGCCTCTTAACACCGGTAGTGAAAGTAACCTAATAATGTTTTCCAGCCCTCTGGAATAGTCAGCTTAAAGAAATAGCAAAGCTAAATTTGCTTGAAAATAGGCAATTAGGTTTGAAATAAGCCCAAGTATTGAAGACAAGAAAGTGAACCGCTTATCCGCCATTTTGAATAAATTTATAATATCGCGCAGAGTGGATTGGAACTGATGGTATGATGTTAACGTTTTTTCGCCCGTCCACCTGTACACGCGAAAACAGCGTTTTCAAAAAGTTCAACTCTGGAGAGCGTTTTTGAAAAGTTCCGTTTTCAGCGATCTTTTTCATCGGATACATGTGGACGGAAGCCGTACCTGTAAAGAAAAAGTTACGTTTTCAAATGAAAGCGGATACGTGTGGACGGGGCCTTAGCAACGCTTTTTTGAAGCAAAAGGACTTGCTTTTTACAGTGCGAAACAAAATACTGTCATAATCATGTGCAAGAGAGTTTAAGACTGAAAAGGTAAGGTAGGTGGAAGTTTCCTTGTTGTTTCTTTTTCGTGAGGCACTGCTGCTTTTCTTTCGTTGTCATCGCAGTGCGCGCAGTGACGGGTCACCTTCCTGGGTAGTCTGGCAGCTCCCGTAAGCTCTAAATTTTATTGGCAGGGATAGTGTTCCAACTCTATTGTTTTAGGGTCTATTGCTTGTTTGTTCTTTTGTTCACCTGAAGGGTTGCAAGCCAATTACGTGGGACCTTACGAGAGCTGCAAAATGGCCCACTTTCCACTCTGCTGCTGTCACAAAGCTCTTTCGAACCTCTAATTTCATTCGACCCAGGGTCAAGTCTTTTTTGTTTGTTTACAACCTGTTTAGTGGTTTCTCAACCAATTCTGTGAGACGTTCCGAGAGCTTCTTGGCGGTCCCCTCTCTGTGCTACTTTCATTGAGAAGAAAACACGTCTTCGATGTACCTTTGGGCACTGCCCATTCATACTCATGTCTGTTATGCCTGCAATAAAACGTTTGAAAGTTTAAACGCTCGATTTTCTTTCTTCAGGACACTCTTTTATCGTTGCAATAATTGAGCCCTGAGAACGTCTTGGTCCCAGGTTCCCCTTGATCATCGGCAACTTGCCAAGGGAGCCATTCATAAACTGTAGTGTTAAGCAAGCTGGGGAAGTATTGCGCCGAGGTCCACCGTGAATTGGTGAGAGGTCAATACCGGAGGCTTGATCAAGAGAATAACGCCTCGTGCTTTCTATCGCAGCTTGTTTCGTGTTCTTTTCGGGACGGAAAAAGATAATGCGAACCTTAGGAAAAAACAAAAGAAAAAGCGTTGAATACGCGCCTAACACCAACGTAATAATAGTGGAAATTACGTTTGTCTTGCCAGCGGCCGAAACGTGGCGGTTGATCAAGATGATCAACCATGATAAAACGTTTGTAAATATGGCGAGGCAAATCCATTTGAACTCGTTGTAAGCTCGGGGAAGATTACGTGACTGGTAAGCCAAAAAGCAGCAAGTGATTGAGAGCATAGTGTTGTAACCAAGCGCAGCAATGTCAAATATCAAATTCGTGTTACACGTTACAATAAGCGAATCGATGGAACTGTAGTCGAGAAAGACTTTTGGCGGGAAAACAGCGAGGTGAAACACACTCAGTCCCAGCTGCACAATTATCAGTGCGCATGTCAAAAAGCTGTACCAACAGTTGCCGAGAAAAGGATGCTTCTTGACATTAATGGCGGAGAAGATTTTTATAAGGCGGTTGGTTTTTGTTAATAGGACAGATGTGATGGCTGTGTATGACAAAGCAGGGAAGACTGTTCTCATTTTGCATATGATATCAGAAGGCTCTCCAATGTAGAGCACAGGAATAAGGAACCAGGCTAGAAGTACAAGAAGAGACAACATGGTGAACGTTAGATTTGTGGCCTTAACGACCGGGGTATCCTGGTAACGAATTATCACACCAACTACAAACAAAGTCAACATCTCGCCCAGGCCACACGCAAATAGCAGGACGACTGCAAGCAGATCAGCAGAGTTTATAATGGTCAGCGGTTTATCCACGCACGCGCTTTGAATTTTGTTTGGCATCTGCTCTTTGGGGCATCCTTTGCAAGCGTTCGTGTTGTTATTGTAGGCTCCTGAGGGGCACTTTTCACAGCTCCACCAGCAAGCCCCAAAGCTGTATTTGACTTGTGTGCCAAGAGGGCAGCGCTCCCGGCATCCTGAATAAGGGACCTCGCGCTGTTTACCAGGCCACCTAATGTCGCTGTTATTAATCCTTAGTTCCAGTTGCTTTGTCCACCCTCCCACACGAAAACGTGCCATGGTGTTATTCCTGGCAACGCGCATGTTTATAATGTCGTACCGCGTGTTCAATTCCCCATTTGAATTGAAAGATAACATCAAATCTCGATTATTGATAACTGAATTATTCTCTAAGCTCTTCAGAAGAAATTCCCGAGCCAGATTCGCGTTGAAACCATCCGCCATGCAGTTAAAACCATGTAAGTTGAGAAAATCACACTGAGTGACGTATTCCAGTCCGTGAGTAATTACAAGCACTGCATTCATGACGTTAGCAATTTTCACCGACGACAAACCCTGAAAGCCAGCGGAGCTGTCCTGGCTATGATTATCACGCTCGCAGAAATTAGGCCAGGGTCCAGTTTTGTTAAGCCATGGGCAGTACGCCCCCGAAATATTCCAAAATATCCAACTGGTATAAGATTTAAACTCACCCAAGTCTTCCTTGGGCTTCGATATCCAAAGGGATCCATCCATTACGTCATCATAACTGTTAACCAATTGCAAGTTTCGGCCCCATAAATCAATTCCAATCCAAACCGTGCTTAACAGGTTTAGTCTCTTGGCCTCATCAAGAGTGTGAGCCACAAGATCTTCGCTTCCTAAAATAACATTTACGGCAACACTTCTACGCTCTTTAATTTTGACAAATAAGCGTGGAATCTCGCTGTAATTTGCCACAACTTCGCTTATCGCTACACAAACGTTTCGGTTTTTGAGGTCTTGTTTTAAGCTTGCTGCCACTCCCAGGTAAAAGTTGTTTCTCGAAGTTACGGTGTTTATGCAAGACCATCCAAAATGAGCAATAACACTCGCGAGAGAAGCCGCGATTTGTTTATGAGAAGGACCAGTACTGAAAAACGTGCTGTAGACTGATCTGTCGTCAAGAATAGAACTTGAAGCACCATAACTGATCTGACAAAAAAAAATCATATACAAGTTAATTTACTCCCGATACATGACATTCCCTTGTGGCGTTTTGGGCAACAGCCTTCACCTGCAGGAGATAAAACTTAATTATCAATTCTATTCTGTTACCGCACTGAGGGCTCACGTGAGATAGCATTGCGCCTGCGCGAACTCAGTGCATTGCCCCCTTTCAGAGCGAACAGAAGTAGTTGTTGTTCTGGCGAACAATGTTAGCAATAATTTGCCCTTAAGCTGTTTGTCAGAATGCCCGATAAGGACAAAGACAACGGTTCTAAAAAAAAAAGCATCTGGACAAAAAAGGAAAGCCCAGGATAACCCCAGATGCATGCCAGACCATATCGAAGTCAATGTTGTGAAAAATGGCGCTAAAATTGGCGCTTCACCTACCGAGGGTGGTACACCGTCAACAGCCCTTGCAACTGCCATGCAGGAGGGATTTACTCTACTTTCTGGAAATCTGGCTTTCAGAGGCTTTCAAACCGTTCAAAGACGATTTCGAGATTTCTCTCGAAGAGGAACAACCGGAGGAAGAACTTCTCGACTCAGACCATGAGAACGAACCCCCCGTGAAGAAGAGGGTCCCCTATACTTTTTCCGTGAAACGTGATTTAGGTTTTTCATTTATTCGTGATTGCCCGCCATATTTGATTTTTGCGTGAACGTGAACGAAGTTTGTGAATTATCCGTGACGCGTGAACAGTCTCAATATTTTTACGTGAACGCATTTTGCAAAGTGGTATAGGGGACCCTCGAAGAAGAAGCGCGAAGAAGGAAATGAGAACGGCAAAAACGTGTAGATGTTGACGCGTCCGTTGGACAGTTACTCGGCAGGTCCAATACTACCTCTTATAAGGAGAAAAAGTAACTGAAGTGATTAGCAGCTTAAAACAGGATATGCAGAAAGACGAAACGGGTCCGAACGTGGACAGTGGGCTTGCAAGCATTATTAATACACTAATAAAGGACTGCTTGGTTGATGAAAAACTCCAGGATAAGATGCATAAATATCATCGACTTGAAAATTGCGAAAGTTTGACTAAAGTATGTGTCAATCAGGCAGTGTGGAATAGCTTGAGCCCATCCGTGCGCTCGGAGGACGTTCGAATGCAAAAAGTGCATCGACATCCCAGGACAATATGGCCGCCGCGTGACAAGGGCGAATGGACCACTTTTCTATCGAAATTTGGAAAATGACAAAACTACGGCACTCAGACACAAAGGAAATTATCATGAGCATGTCAAATTATCACAACGAGGCCTTGAAGGATTACCATGGTGGTGTGATAATATTGAGCAGGCTGACTATCCTTTCTGTACTCCAAATACAAAAACTGAGATCATCCTGTACACTGATGCCTCAAACAAAGGTTGGGGTGTAGTCATGGGTACTGCAAAAATAGGTGGCAGATGGTCTGAGGCAGAATCGAAAAATCACATTAACTGCCTTGAGCTGATGGCTGCATTTTTCGGTTTGAAAGCTTTCTGTGGCAGCATAAAATTCATCCATATTCGCTTTTATTCTGACAATACCACTACTGTGAACTACATTAACTCTATGAGCTTCTATGGGAGGCACACACTCTATAGAGCGCAATTCGGTGGCTAAAGACATTTGGTTGTTCTGTATTACGAGACAGATCTGGATTTCGGCAGCTCATATCCCAGGAAAGAAAAACATTCAGGCTGATAAGGAGTCCCGAGTTTTTCATGACAATAAAGTATGGATGTTTAAGCCAGATATATTTCAACTTGACAACTTACAAAAATTTGGGGGAAACCTTCTTTAGACCTTTTTGCTTCAAGACTAAATGCTCAGATCCCTTGCTATGCATCCTGGAACCCTGATCCTGAAGCAACTTAGTAGATGTTTCTCTATCACTTGAAAAACCAATTGTTCTACGCATTTCCCCCATTTAGTTGATTCTTCATTGCCTTCAGATGATAGAGATGGAGGAAGCAGAGGGCCTTATGATTGTTCCTTTTTAGCCAACTCAGCCATGGTACACACAGCTGCTACACCTGATACTAGATATGCCCAAAACCTTCCCAAAGTATCTAACCAACACTCAGAATGCCAGGGAGAGAACACGAGACACATCCATTATGCAAAAAGATGGTTCTGTTGGCTTGCAGATTATCAGGGAATCCCTTGAAGCGCAGGGGATTTCTAAGAAGGCTGGAGACATCGTCTTACAATATTGGCAACAAGGAACGCATAAGTAGTACTCATCCTACATTAAGAGGTGGATTTTGTTCTGTGGTAGGCAACAAATTGATTGTTTCCCCCACCATACCCCAAGCATTAGACTTTGTAGTTGAATTGTTTGAAGCTGGAGTAGGGTATAGTGGTATAAACACTGCCAGGTCAGCTTTGGCATGCATTGTAAAACCTGTAAATGGGATAACATTTGGCTCTCATGCAACGGTTACAAGGTACTTCCTCAAAGGCATATTTGAATCAAGACCAACAGCACCACGATATACAGAGACACGGGATGTTGGCAAGGTATTCAGCTACCTTCAGACGTGAAAGGATTTGACATTGAAATCTGTTATGCTAGTATCATTGGTATCAGCCCAAAGAGGTCAAACTATCCATTATCTTAATCTTGATGATATGATTAGCTCCGAAACCTCGATTACATTCATATTGAAAAAAACCTATCAAGCAGTCAAAACCAGGAGTTAAACCACTGGTTTAGTTCCATTAGATCAGATCTTGGCAACCGTTGGCTGGAGCTCCGCCACCACATTTGCTAAGTTTTATAACAAACCCATTGATCCTGAAAGCATTTTGCAGTCTGTGGTTTAACTTACACGACTATTTTAACTGTCGAATAAACTGTTGAAACTGAATATGGATTCTGTGTTACTTCGCACATATATGCAGTGTCACGTGAGCCCTCAGTGCGGTGACGGAATAGAATTCAAGAGTCAAACGAGACTTACCTGTAAGTTGAAATTTGACCAGAATTCTATCCGTCTCCAAGCACTGAGGGATTACGTGCCCTCCCTTTCAAGGCCCTCAAGTTCATTTTTGACAAGGACTTTCTTCACTGCACACATGGTTAGTGTTTTTAAAAACTGAGTTCGCGCAGGCGCAATGCTATATCACGTAATCCCTCAGTGCTTGGTGACGGATAGAATTCCAATCGAACTTCAACTTAGAGGTAAGTCTCGTTTTTTTTTAGTTACCCAGCAACCGATCAACCGAACGTAAAATGTTACATTTGTCTTCAGGATGAATTACACCCATGGTATTTGCTATTTTATTCGCATTTACAGCAAACCTTATAGGTCACAAACTCGGCACTAATATCGTGCGTTTTACTGTAAAAAAACTAATTTTGCCTTCACCCGTTCCCTACTCCTCATTCTCGAGCTCTTGCTGGCTTCCACTTAATCGTAGCTGCACCTGCCTCATGTTCTGATAAAAATGTCGGGCATCTTTGTCCCGCAAAACATTACCGAAAATTTAGGAGAAGAGGAAATCACATACAGTTTCTTTCGAAACTAAACGACTTAAAGCCGTCCCAGTCACCTCTAAAACGACTACAACTGACACAAATGTCACTGTACTCTCTTAAACCACGTAGCAGCAAACTAAAATTCCGGGTGTTTTACGCAAATGCCATGCGCGACGAGTTATAGGTTATAATTACAAAAAAAAAATCGTATCGTAATTTGTAATTTACTATGTCAGTTTGTTTACCACTTAATGTGATGCGCATTTGAAAGGGCATTCACTTAGAACTTGGGTAATATAAATGATCATTTATTATTTTAGGCTTATCGTCAGCTTGCCGCCTAAAAACCGAGTACGACTTTGTTATAGGCATTCTTGAGGCATTCATTTGAAAATTAAACGTTAAGAACTTAAAAAAAGATAATTTTCATCTTATTCTTATGAAAAGAAGCGCTTGATTAATTCTATCAAGGAAGCATAACTTTACGAGCTCGTTAAGCTAATGCCACAACACCTCAAGCCATCAGCACTTTTTCATTTCCTCCCACTAAAACTCATTTTTGCGAGGCTCGTTTAACAATGTCGCTCTTCACCGCCGTTGTCCTTTCTTCTTGTACCATCTGACTTTGATTTATCAGAACTGAATGAAGCAGCGTTTTGTCAATATATATCAGCAAAAACACTTCCGGTACAAAAAATCGTGCAAATGATTTTGGCGTGCTGATGACACGGTGTAAATTGACGTTTTGAAATCATTTTAAGGACGCCATGAAATTGCAACTGAAGTACAAGTGTCGTCATTTTCTGAGGTGGACGCTCTAAAGCAATCAGTGAAGAGTGGTTTGGTATTCACGTGCATGGCGACTCTAACATTTTTGAGTCGGTGTATGAAATCCTTCAGTGTGTCAATCACTAAAATAAAAGCTATCGAGCAATAACTTCCCGTCGTAAATGGTGAATCGTGATTCTAACTTCTTAAGAATGACCGTTCAAATGAAAGCCTCTGAACGCAACTTTGTAGTATTGTTAACTTTTGTTTTCGATAAAATTTCAGGTTATTCTTCAATTTTTTTTTTAATCCATGGTGAAATGGTTAAGCAAATTCGAGTCACGTTCTAGTCGTTTGGGATCGTTAATGGCTTCCTCTCTTTTCAGGATATTTTTTATTTCCCGTGGAGACGTCTTCAGGATACTGCATAAACATTTAAAAATAATTAACCCACTTTCCTTGAGATGCGGTACAATCAATTTGACTGAAAATAGGAAACTTGTACGTTGGTTTAGTTGGCTTTTTCCTTCCTTCTTTTTCGCGTATTTCTACTTGTAAAATAAATCTAAATTCGTTATCTTTTGAAAACGATTTTCAAATAAAATCGAAATGGGCTCTCAACATCCTGCAGAAGCCCTGCAGGAACATTCAAATTCAAAAAATCCATTACATCTGTCCACCAAGGGAACCCTAAACACACTGCGCACCAAATATTATGAAAAAAAAACCCTCAAATTTTAACCCTTGAATATGTTTGAAACAAGTTTGCGAGCATATGCAATTTTTAATATCACATCACCCTCTAAAACAACAATTGAATTCAAATTCACATTGACATAAGTACTTACGACATTAAGATCATTGGCACCAAAAAATGAATGTATTTGATAAAGTGAAAAACTGTTCCCGATTAAAACGCTCTTTCTCTCACTGGTATCACACATTGTATCTCGCCATTCTGCAGTATCACTATTTGATACGAAGTCCTGTGTAAGTGTTTATTTACAAACATTACCTTTCCTTCTCAAATCGTAACATTGGTGCGATTTAACTGACTTGTTCGATTTTCGTGACTTCATAAGTTAACATTTTTCGGTCCGACACCGATGACT
This sequence comes from Galaxea fascicularis, assembly GCA_948470475.1. Taxonomy (NCBI): domain Eukaryota; kingdom Metazoa; phylum Cnidaria; class Anthozoa; order Scleractinia; family Euphylliidae; genus Galaxea; species Galaxea fascicularis. Next base: position 4,934,135 of record OX419337.1, on the reverse strand, counting down.
ACAGAGATAAAAGTACTGCCGTTAATTTTCAAAACTGTGCTTTCAGATCGCAGTGCAAGCAAAGACAAAGACCCTTCCGTATCTTCAAATCGGAATAAAAGTTAATAGTTCCCTTGAAACTTTGAGCAACAACCAAATCGTGAAAAAAACTCTACGCTCAAATTTCGTGAGATACAGTAATATATAAAATAAATGAAAATAAATCGACAAGTTGCATTGGTACATACTTCATTTCCTCGAAGTAACGCCGTGGGGTGCTCTATTCAAATATCCTACTTTTACATTTGTATAAATATAAATAAACCGGGACGAATTTTTAGCAATTTATTATCGCTTGCGGTTAAAAAAACGACCTTTCAACCATGTCTTTCTGAGGGCCTTTTGTGGAGTTATTTCAAGTTAGTTTTCATAACGCCTAGCAAACGTTGAATCCAGAGTAAAAGCAGGAAATACAGGGTAATTACCAAAGAAAACTTTTCTTCTTCGTTAGTAAGGAATGCTGTCTAAGAGAACATGTGATTTGTTTCATTTAGCGTAACATTTACCAAAGAGAAGGCAAAGGGTTTAGATTTTATTCACATTATTTTTAAATATGTTAATTCTAGAACTTCCAAAAGCATCAAGCATTGAATTAAAAGGCGGTGTGTGTGTGTGTGTGTATGTTTAGAAATATGTTCTCATTATTGTAAACTTATTGCCTCTAAAGTAGTACAAAGCCAGGGCGACTGGTCTGTTATAATTGCTATCTAAGAAAAGATAAATTATGAATGAATGGATGTTAGCGACGGCCTTTCATAGAGACCGGAAGACGTATTTTCCCCTAAAGATTTCACGCTTTTATATTGTTTGAAATACTAAAAGAAATTTACACTGCAGGCCGCACACAATTTCCCACCAATATGAAATATTGCTGCCAAAATACGAACTTAAATACAAGGCTTGACTTCTTGCCAGCAAAAATATCTCAAAGATGCTGAATTTTAATGTAAAAAATCTATTTTTTTTTTGTTTGAATATAAGATCTAAAAATTTCATGTCTATCCTAGACTCAACTAATTAATCATATTCAACTACAACGAGCGATCCGGCTTCGCTTACACGTGATATTTGGGCCACCTAACGTCAGATTCACATCGCAATGGTTATTTACAGGAATAAATTTAAACTTACATGTAAATTAATTTAAATTAATGAAGATGGAAAAAATTGCGATATCCTTTTTAAGTATCAGTCATTCATAGCTCCGTGGGCGTCAACGAAAATGTTTCATAATCACATTTTAAAATATCACCATTTCTTAAATTCGTTCTTTCCCTCCTCGATTGTCTTGCGACTTAAAAAAAGACACATCCAAGACATTTTTAACTCCTTTTTACAAAACGTATTTTTAGGAGCTGCACCAATTCTAAGCTGCTTTGATGTTTGCCCGTCAAGACGAGTTCTTGTAGCAAATTCCATCTTTTTTTTTTGTTTGCAGTTAATGGTTAGTCAGTGTACCGCGCTTTGTACACATGAAAATCGCCGGCGTAAAATGGCCCGAAATATTACGACATGCACAGATCCTTGAATCCTCGATTCTGGCACGATATACTGTAAATTACGGAATTACATCAAATTCAACTTAATTTTCACTTTACCGAATTTCTCACCTCATGAGTGACTGAACGCAAGGGATACATTAGATTTTAAAAAACGATAATAGAGGTGGATTCAGTAAATGTTACGTAAAACAGATCCACATGCTTCAATCTTACCTGTGGCACTCTGTACGCGCTTAAAACTCCGCTAGTCACCACTGCAGTGCCACTCAAATCTGGGCCAACGACTGCAACCAAGCCGCAGCTCTTCCCCACTTGTGTTAGAGAGCAGTTTTTCCGTGAAAAACCACCGTTTTCGCGGAGTATATCAAGCACTTCCTTCAGAGCACCCGCGGGATTTGAACAGGTGTCCCGCAGGTCATAACCGATAGCCGCTCCAGAGGAAAGGGACCCATTTCTGTGTGCGTTTAACTTGTAAATGAATGCTTCGGCAAGTAGAAGCCCTTGTTCAAGTACAATAGCACAGCCAGGACCTCGGGTAATGGGAAAGAGAGCGCCAATGATGAATTTGCCGTCTTGGAATCTCCGCCAACGTGCCCGGCGAGCTGAACCTGTTTCAACCCAAAAGCAACAAAGGAGAAGCAACGCACGAGCCAAGAAGACCATGCTGACATAACAATCAACCAAAGGAAGAAACCGCTGCAGTACCTCGTTCAGTCAACTTAAATAGTTGCGCATCTAAATTTCCTGAAATCGTTTACTTTGGAAGTTTACTTAAATTCTGCGACCACGAAGAATTTATCCGTTTGGTAAGGCTCTTGAAATTGTTCGATCGTTCCTCTCTCCTTGGTTGTGAGTGAAGCAAACCAAACGGATAACTAGTATCTCAAGGAATTTTGAGATGCACACCGCAAATATAAATACTTTTTACTTTTAGCTGTACACATTGGGGCTTATTCAGCTCACTGTCGTACAAAGCCGTACAAAGTAAGTCGCACACCGACTAAGTTAGGAGTCTTCTTGAACACAAAATTTCCTTTCGACGCAGGTTTTGGTTGAAAGAATTGCGCTCAATGTTTATGGTCGAGTAAAAACAAAGCCTCTAAACCCTTTGAAAATTGCAGCTAGTTATCTAGTAGTTTAATTATTCCGACTGTCAGCGATGTTTCAAGTTGAAGGCAAATTAGGAACAAAGCTAGCCAATGGTGATCGCCCATTAATAGCCACAAAACAACTCAACAAAGAACACCACTGTTTACATATTGAGAGAAGGAAGAGCCATGAGAAGACAGGTGTTTTTGACCATGAAAATGTCAGGAACAAACAGTCGGAAACCAAAAGTCCAACTTCATTCACGTCGGTGAAAGCTTCAGTTAGTCTCCAAAAAAAACATAAAATTGCGCCTAAGAAATGAAGCGTCAAAATGTCGCTTACGACCAGCTTAATTTTACAATTTGAGAATTACGTTGTCCTCTTTGTCGACAGCATGATAGATGGAGGCCGTCTTTCTCAGGCCGTCTTACATGTCCTAAGTGACTTAGGAAACATTTTTTATTCTTACCGCTGAAACTAAAACCAATCTTTTGACTGGAGACACAATTGACAAGGTTTACACGGTGTCAACCGTTTCAAAAAAGCTTAATACCCGGTGGCTTCAATTTATTTTATTTTTGTTTTGTACAACGTTAATGCATGGCGCCATTTCTAAGCAACAGGATTCGCGAATAACCGTTAGTAAACAGAATTCAGAATGTTGGCATTCTCGTCAAAACAACAGAAGGTATTGTCTACATATATTGAATTCGTGCTATAGGGTGTCTGCATGGCACCCCGCAAAAAGTGAAGGAAATAACTATTGAAAACATAAGTCGTTACATTCATTATGCAGTTAAATCTCGCTCTATATCTCAACCCCTATACTATGTCAATAAAATATCAAACGATTATTGAATCAAATGAAGACTGATCCTCGCAGTTGTGAATGCAATTATATGGAATTGCGTAAAGAAGCCTGAAAAAAAATTCAACGGGGTTTGAACCCGTGACCTCGCGATACCGGTGCGATGTTCAACCAACTGAGCTATGAAGCCACTGACGGTGGGAGCAGGTCAATTGTTGATTCACATGTTCCGGTGAACGTGATTCATTTCATATATCATTTCACTCACATTATTGAATGACTTTGGCTTTTAAGATTTAAAGCTTTATTGAGGCTTTACGGGGGTTCAAAATTCAACCAAATTTCAGTTCCGGCGCTGCAGTCTACAAATAAAGTTGTTTATTGAATTATAGCAAGTTCTACATTCATTCAAATCAGTAAACTGCGACATCATTACATAAGCAGCTGTTGGAACTCGGTGCTTTCAATAAATCATGAGGGCGTTTTTCTCTTTTCGTCCTAGGGTATATCTTACCATCTCCTTCGATATTTCACGTTTTTAACTCTTGTCCTAGTCAACTTTCTTAACTCAAAATACAAAGACAGCGTTGAGACGTATTAAGACGCCTTCAAACTCCCAGTCAATTAATTTCCTCTCAAGAGAACTTACGCATCATGATTTCTTCCTTCCGCCAGAAAATCGGGTCTCGAAAATTCTATTCACAAGAGCGTTGTTAAATAGACGACCGTTTTATTTAACGCGTAATCAAATTTCGCCTTGTCATTTTAACGCTGTATAAAACAGACTGGTCACGAAAATAAGGCGCAACATCAATATCACACAACATGAACTTGCTTGATGTATTAACATCTGCTCTCTCCTTCTGTAGTCTTGTGCATGGCCAAGAAATAATAATTTAAATTTTGACCATAGGGTTTAAAGGATTGTCTTTCAACTTCTTAGGCGTGGATGGAATATTCTGTAGTTGACGATTCAAATCAGAGCTACTGAGCAGAACTTTTTCCCGTGGTGCTGTTTATTATGCTGTACAATGTGGTTCTGAGTCTGTGGATGAAATTCTTAATTGTGGTCATTCAGATGAAACTGAGCTACTGAGCAGAACGTTCCTGTGGTGCTGTCTACTATACTGCACAAGGTGATTCTATGGCTAACTTCTGTGTTTGTGGATAGAATCCTGAAGTGTGGCCATTCAAATGAAAGCTACTGAGCAGCACTTTCCTGTGGTGCTGTTGTCTATGTTGTACAAGGTGGTTTCAACTTTGTGTCTGATGATAAAATCCTAAAGTGTAACCATTCAAATTAAAGCTACTGAGCATACTGAGCGTTTCATCTTCATTATTTTCCCGATGAGTTTGCACGTTTTTCCCCGGATTAAGATTCAGCGCTCTTGGACTTGTTAGCGTTAAATGCGCAACGAGACATTTGGTGAAAATTCCTCGCCGGGTGAATTTAATATAAGCCGAAGTAACACTGCACGAGTATTGATGTCGATTCTGAAAGATTTTCAATGCACTTTGTTGCGTAATAATGTACTATCTGCGTGGTATTCCTCTTGCAAGGTTTTTGAACTATATTGATATTTACGGCATGCGGAAACATCAATGACGATAAAACACACCAGTGCCGAAACAATGATCTCGAGCAACACGGGTCATTCGAGAAGAGGCATGTTCTTGCCTTCAGATTGCAAGAGGTGAAGAAAAAATAATGCGCGTAAAAAAGCAAGTGTCTTGTTAGGTAACACTTGTACAAATCTCGTTTGACCTTCCACGCACAAGTGTTGGGTAACTAAGATGTTATCAGGTAACATCAGTTGTAAACTAAATTCATGGCTGAGACAAAAGCACAGCAGCGTCGATGTACATGTTGGGTGAACTACTACGAATTCGCGTTGAATTCCGTAGATATCCATTTTCATTCATTCACTTTTACTCTTGCTATTCAACAGTTGATATTAAGTAATTTAAAAATTGTCATTTGTTGATAAATTTGTTAATAATACGTGAAATAAAAGTATATCCAGGTATTGGTAAAGATCCCTCGGTAGTGGGAAAAGAGTTGACACAATGCGCTGACCACGTGTGAAATAGTTATTCGTTTTCGGTGGAGTACTTGGTTATTCTACTCGCTACACTTTAGTGAAACATGAATCGCTAAATGTTTCTTCACTGAAGCTTCCTTCTTTCCAACTTCTCACTACAGAATATTACACAGGAACTCGAACTCCAATACCAATTTTTCCCAGTTGAATTGGAAGAACCATGCGGTGTTGTCGGTTTAAGTGCTAATTAGCAAACTCACTGACCGGCAAACTCCTCGGATCAGCCGATTCTCTGGGACGACATTCCACTCCAGCGATTTACTCGTTTCTCGATTCCTCCTTACCAAAATAGCGGTGTGCAATTTTCAATGTCTGTAATTGTTTAGTTCTTGTTACTCCACCACAGCAATAGCATGTTTCTTTCTCTCTGCAACACGCGGCACGCTTCCTGGCTTGCTGTGTTGACGACGATTCTCTTCCCTGGAGAATTTTATAAAACATTAGTGATGATTTTCAAAGTAAAAAAATTGGATCAAACCTGTCTTAGAAGATTTAGTGTACCAGTACGCCAATGTACACTCCTTTAGTAACTAAGCTCATACACACAATCCATGAATAATCTTGAACAGGCAACCCAGACACAACGCCCTTACAAACTTCTAGATACTAGTATCGTGGTTAACACCACACTTTTTTGTGATTCCGGTGGTCAGTGTTAAAAAACGTATGCTCGTTAAAACCAAAAGTTATCTAATATTTCGGTTATTTAAAAAAAGTATGGTGGTTAAATCCATACAGTTTTCTGTAATTTAGGTGCTTATTGAAAAAAGTATAGTAGTTAAAACTACACCGTTTTCTGTATTATGTGGTTATTAAATCAAGTATGGTGGTTAAGACAAAACAGTTTTATGTGATTTTGGTTGTTATAGAAAAAAGTATGGTGGTTGGAACCACACAGTTCACCATACGGTGGTTATTGAAAAAAGTATGATGGTTAAAACCAAACCGTTTTTTGTCACGTCGGTGGTTACTGAAAAAAGTATCGTGGTTAAAACCAAAACGTTTTCTGTGATTTCGGTGGTTATTGAAAAAAGTATGGTGCTTAAAACCACACAGTTTTTGTGATGTCGCTGGTTATTGAAAAAACTATGGGGGTCTCCGAAGTGACTCATCGAAACATCTTCTACAGAAAAATTTAAACAGAAACGAACGTGAGTTTGAAAACATTTTTCCTAGATGGCCGACCTTCCGCAAAGTGGTGCGGAGTAAGATTACGCGAGTCAACCAGGAGAAAATTCGTGACCCCACAACCAAACAACAACGTTAAAGAAAATTCCTAGATCTTGCTGCTTACGACCCGAATAACAACTTACTTTCTCTTTACTGAAGCCAGCATAATTTTCTTCTCCTTGGCTGCTTTAAAAACAAGCTTTGGAACATGACGATGTCTACACAAAAAACAAATTACGTGAGAAATGGCTAACAATTAAATAAAGTATTTGTAAGTGCACTAATCGAGATTAAACATTTCTAGACTAAAAGCTCTTTTGATAAATCTTAGAATCTTGTCATTAATCAGTTTAAACTAAGAACGAACAAATGACGCGCGGCAGTCAGAGGTCAGATTTAAAGCTGAACGAGGATCTACCTTATGATTCGTTTTAACTGCGGGTGGTGTTGAAATCTCTCCTTTAGTTTGGCGTTGTAGCTGAACGCAGCTTTTTCTCGAGGAGCAAGCTGTAGCAAATAAACATGCAAAACGTTTAGATTTACATCACTTGGCATCGAAATTGGAAATACTCAGCACATTTGTGTAAAAGTGAACTTCTTACCGCTCCAAGCTTTTGCGAAGAATTAGCTTTCCAAATCCTAAAAAACAAAGGAAAACTAAATCAGCTGATAAAATTAAACGACACGCAATGGGCTATAAAAAATTGCATTTTTTCCGCAATGTTTTGGCATTTCGTCGTTACAACACTCGGCAATCCCCGCAATAAAAGGCGTTTGACTCAATAGAATTGAGTTTGATACCAAAAATAACTACAACAGGGAGTAACATAAAGGTGTAAAAAGCGAAGATACAGGTAAATATCAAGCAAGAGGAGAATCGTTCTTTGCTCTTTAACCTACCTTATATTTGTCTCATCGCTTCCAGATAAGACGTAAGTGGAATCTGCGCTGAACCGAACACAAAATACACGCTGCATTCGCCGCGTGTGATACACCTCCCTATGAAATCAAAGATTTCAGTAAAAAAAAAACAAAACAAGGAAAGAAAAAAGTTCGTATTCCCAGCAAAATACATTATCAAACTTGGGCGAAAACTGAAAAAATTCACTACGCACACTTCCATCCTTGTAACATCAACGCATGTTGTTCTTTACTCCGTTTTTTAGAACCCCCCCCCCACCCCACCTCCCCCCAGACATTGTTGAAATATTCGAGCCGTCGATGGACTAATCTTCGTCGTCGCGACCGCTGAAATTCAACATTGTAGTGGGGAGGGGCAAAGCGGGAATTGTCCCAAGACATTCATTTGTCCTGCACTGTAGCCCACAGTTGGCTTGTTAGCTCAGTTGGCAGAACATCGTTATTGCTCTGGTTATGAGCTCGACTCCCATACTGGCCTAAAGTTTTTCAGTTTTTATTTTCGCCACAACTACAGTAGGGTGCACAACTTGGACAATTTCCACATCTTCAGGCTGTGGGGAAAGTTCTCACGGCCCTAATTCCCAGCGACACTAAAGACTCGCAGTAAGAACAACACGTTTTTAATTCCCGTAGAAAACTCCTCGATCGTACAACAACAGACTGTTTCAAAAACCGCGCGCACGTGCGCTAGAAAACTACTGTATCACGTGATCCGAAATTTGAGAGCTCAAGACAAGGAATCACTTAGCAACGAAACACGACAAAAGTCACGATTAAATGAAACCTGTCACGTAGTCACATAACGTTCACCACAAGGCATTTCACCGTAGTTCTATATATGAATTTCAAATAATCTCAATCAGAAGTAAATTTATAATAAGAAAACACTTCACCTGCTTCTTCCGCTGTCCCGGCTAAAAATCCTGAGAGTTTTATCAAAACTCCCGCTCACAAACTCCTGACCGGTGGGGGAATAGTCCACATCCAGCACTGCAGACACGTGATCCATGTGAACGTTGACTGGTTGCGTAAACCGACGTATGTCGTAAGTGTAAAGATTCGAATCCTCATTGGCTGCCGTCAAGACGAACGACTCGAGTGGGTTCCAGGCTACCGTGTTGCTTCTCATCTCCATGACAACCTTACGCAGTGGGGTCGAACCGCGCATGTCATACAGGATGATACTACGATCGGAGGCTGTGCTGGCGAGCAGATGGGTCTATGATGTGAAATTCGGTGCGTTTAGGCAAATGTTTTGCGCTAGTTTACGCTGATTTCGTTATTTTAACGTGACAAAAGAACACAAATCGAGTCTGGAGCAACAAAACTAAAGACAAATTTAAATCGAATGGAAAATCACTACATTAATGAAACGAAGAATAACAGTTAACGAAAATAAAACTTGGCACTGCGAACAACAACATAAAAACAAGGTCTCAATAACGGCTACCAATCATCGAACCTTTGCATTATAACTTTTTCACACACAGATGACACCTGTAAAAAGCAGTAGCTACGGCCAAAGCTGGCCTGTGATTTACTTCGCAGAAGAATTAAAAATCAAAGGGCGAGCACGACAGACTTAGAACAGAGTGAGATGACAGCCTGCTCCCATGACCCAAGAATTTTCATTTCACTTACACTTCTTACTTTTGTTGTTATAACTATTCTTATTGTTATTCTTGTTAGTTTTACCTCTATGGGATTAAACTTGACGCTGTGAATAGTATCCACACCCCAAGTAAAGCTGCGCACAGGCTCCGCTCGGTTTTCATCCCAGATATCTACTTGCTCTCCACAGGTTGCAAACGAAACATTCTTCCAATCATGATCAATACCATGGTAGAGATTCTAAAAATAACGCAGTTCCGACATAAAATAACGGCTTTCTGGTCAGCCTACCAGCGGTACAATATTCGTACAAATTGTCATATGAACAGCACACATCTGCGCACTGTACAAGTGTGCTCTTTCAATCGTTTTCAGGGATTTCATTAAGGGCCAGGCACTGGATAAATGGGCTGGCTGCAAACATAGCCTTGCTTGATTACCATGAGCATGTGATTAATTCCAAACACATTTGCCCGCCTGTGAAAAGTACTACAATGAATGAGTTGCCAGTAATCGGATCCCTGTCTTATGCGCATAGGATTCTGGGATCGCCAGGGGGCAAACATTGCCAGTCGCTAGAAGAAAATGTATGGCGAAAAGTTGTTTCGACGTCCAAATCAACGATTTTGGAGAGAGATCAACGCTTTTTCGCCACTGCTTTATCAGAAATGGATTTGGGTAATGTTGATACGAGGAAAGTGTAAGTTTTTGTTTGAGTAACCGTCAAACATATGATAAAATCTACCGATAAACTTCCTTGCTTGCGTATAAAGGTTTATTGTGAAATTGACCTTGCGTAATGGTCTCGAAATATTGTAAAATTAGGTATAAATCGGGAGGAAATGACTCAATAAAGCCTTTTCAGTTGTATTTACATGTGTACGAGCTGTTTTCTTATTAGTTATGTCTTCAATAAACAAATTATGGCTTCTGGAAATTTACCTCCTCAAAGGAGAGAAGTCGTTGTCAGAGGTGATGGAAATTGTTTTTACCGAGCTGTTGCTCCTTGGAGGGATGAAATAAGCGATAAGAAACATGAGGAAATTCGTAGGTTAAGCTCTAGTTTGATTGAGAAAAAGCCGCTACTCTTCTCTTCGAAATCTGCGGAGGAACATGTCAAAAACAGCAAGATTACAGGAACTTGGGCACAAACTGTGAACATATTTTCATCTGCACTACCACTATGCTTTCTCTTTCTTGACTTTTTCTTATTGCTCCCTGTAGATCTGATCTTTGGAGCAAGATTTACCCCCACAATCGTACCCTCTCATGCACAAAGTTGGTGTAGGGCCGGGCATTCAAACGGTTCTATAACCTTGTACAAAATGATTTGAACAGACCTTCGTACTCGTTGTAAATTACTCTTGGGCGAGTAGAATCTTAATACTTCAACGTGAGGAAGAATCTTTTGCTTTTCTGGGTACCTTCGATCGTTGTTACAACCCCAGACAGCAAAATGATCACGACATATTTCCAATATTATTTGTATTAATAAGCTTAGAAATAAGCTAAAAGTAACCTGTACACACGCAAATACAACTGAAAAGGCTTTATTGAGTCATTTCCTCCCGATTTATACCTAATTTTGCAATATTTCGAGACCATTACGTGAGGTCAATTTCACAATGAACCTTTATACGCAAGCAAGGAAGTTTATCGGTAGATTTTATCATATGTTTGACGGTTACTCAAACAAAAACTTACACTTTCCTCGTATCAACATTACCCAAATCCATTTCTGATAAAGCAGTGGCGAAAAAGCGTTGATCTCTCTCCAAAATCGTTGATTTGGACGTCGAAACAACTTTTCGCCATACATTTTCTTCTAGCGACTGGCAATGTTTGCCCCCTGGCGATCCCAGAATCCTATGCGCATAAGACAGGGATCCGATTACTGGCAACTCATTCATTGCCATCCTGCTCAAAAACGCTAATGAAACCCCTGCGTTTTTATTTGAAAACAAAGAATTTGCAAGCACACGTCTACAAGCATACTTTTTTGCTGTTACTTTTTAGTGTATCCACAATAATATGCTACTTTCTGGCATTCCATTAGTTCATTTTTGCATCATGGAGTAAAGCAAAGCATCTGGTGCTTGTAACTATTTCGTCCTAAAATGTCACTGTTATTTTATACCTTGCCAATGATTGTGTTCATAGGATCTGGTGTTGACTGTGTGCTTGTATCCAGACTTTGCTCCATGCTCCATTGCTTAATAACTTTGTCATCTCCTACCTGGAACATGGTGGGAAAGTTAGTTTATAAATTTCCCATATTTTAGGATTTTTGATTAGTTAAACATATTTGCCATGGTTTGCTCCAAAAGCACCTAGCCTTAACAACGGGTATCACAACAATATTTTAGGAATCATTCTTTAAGACCCTAAACAGGATCTTATACTTGATTTAATCTGAAGTGGATCTGAAATAATTTTCTAGCTTATAACACAGTTCTCATTGGTTGCAATGACCCATATCATTTGGGGATTAAAGAAATGGTCTTTAAAAGAAAAGCATAATGCCCAATTTGAATTACCTTTCAAGGGTATTACTACCTATATTATTTCCCACCCCTTCTTTCGCAAATACAGTGATAATACATGTAGCACATAATGTGGTTACATTTTCATTATAGAAGAGTATGCCTTTTGATGGCATCATCTTTGAGAGAGTGACCCCCATGGATTGACTAAACAGGCATGTCAAAATTCTGATTCAGAGTGCTGTTGACTTAACAAAGTTAATTATGAATTGCAAGTGATTTTTATTTCTGACTACACTGTAAAAGGACTTCTGTCAGTGAGTTCAAATAATGTAATATAGTAGCTTACAGTGATGAAAGATTCTCCAGATGGGTTGATACAAAGGCCACGGACAAATCCGGAGTGTGCAGTGAGAGTTCTGAGGCATTCACGTCTGGATAAACTCCAAAGACGAACCTACAACAATAACCATTAGCGTAACCTCATTCATAGATGAATGATATTAATTACATCTTGGGTCAGCAGGTTCCTAGAGAAACATAGATAACAAAAATTTGCGGAACTTAGCATCGTCCGCAATTTCTACAGCATTATGTGGTACATTATTCCAATCTCTGATTGAGCATGCCACAAAACTGAATCTGAATAAATTAGTGCAAACGTAAATCATGGAGTAATATCTATGTGCATGATGTCGAGTCCTTCTGGCCGGCTTTGATAATTCATCCAAGGGTAGGATTGCATTGTTATCCAAACCCTTTTTGAGAAGACAGAGTCTGTCTACTTCCCTCCTGATCTTCAGTGGCTTCCAACCGAGATCCTTCATGAGCATAGTGACACTGCCAAGTTCATAATTCTGGTAATCTGATGTTACAAAGTGCGCAGCATGCCTCTAAATCTTTTTAATCTCGTTTGATAGGTTATCCGTATATGGATCCCATGCTTGGCTCGCATACTCGAGAAATGGTCTTACCAGGCCGAAGTAGGCTGCCTCTTTTAACTCTTTTACTCAAGCAAATGATCTATCAACAGGAAACTGTAAACCACATATCTAACCCAGACGAACAATCCCCTCTCCTCCTCACAACAACACACATTACTAACGAATCTCTCCCTCAAGAAGATGGTAGTCTTTGAGCATCTCCTTCCAGGCGAAAATTTTTAAGTCAACCTCTTTTACAGATCTAACTTGGGAAATGACCATTTCATGCATTGTAATTTTTCATGGTACGTGCCTGGCGCGTGATTCGTGAAGAATCAGAAGACGACAGATTACTAGTAAAGTAGAAGACAAAATACCAACCTCTCCATCACAAGACCCAGACAGCAACACGGATAAGCGTCTGGGGTGTCTAGCAATACAGTTCACGCCATCCGTGTGCCCATCAAGCGAACCGACAAACGGCTTAGCGAAGACACGTTCGAGTTTGACCGCGTTCAAGGCTCGCGTGTACTCACGTGGTGCTTCGAAAGGATGCAGTGATGGATCGAGATTGCGATAAAGTTTGTGAATATCAGACTTGCTCTCTCGTATATAGTCTGCTGGGTTTCTCGACAGGACTTTAACCTTCATAATTCTGGGTTTCAATCGCTACTTTTATCGAGTTAGAAGTCCGCCATCTTTCTTTTGAAGCCCTCTGAACATCTGGCCAGCGGTTGCATAGCCTCGTCCTGAGTTCTCGAAGCATTTCACAGTTGCCACGGCAACTGCTCGCGCAAAAGCGAACAAGATGGCGGGCGATTGAGCAGAAGCATTTTGTTTTTAAAGCCCGATGTGCATGTGCGTTCGTCGCTATTCCACCGTATAGTTTGGCTTACAAGTTTATCAGTGCTATGTTTTAGATAATGGTAAGTATAGAGTTTGCTTCATTTTTCTTGATTGTGAAATTAAACTGAATCCCGAACAAGAAACTGGCTAATTAATTATGGCCATATTATTGGAGAAGCTAGCTGGATCCTTCCACGGCTGTGCTAGCCATTGATTTATTTATTTATTAAATAATACATACATATTTAACAATCCTAGAAGTTGTGAGACTATACAGGATTCAGGCCAGTTAGTCACTTCAAACCCCACAGATGTTGACGGAAAGAGCGCTTTAAATTAAAGATAGATCGGAGTAACTGCTGAATACCCCACCTGATAGATCAATACCCAGACTGAAAAATCCTCCCCGGTAAAACAGGGACCAGCGATAGATGGTATTTTAATATATTAACGAAAGAATGTTTTCTCCTGGAAAGTAATATTTTTATAAGACCAATCATCACATTGATAGCCATGATATAGTTCTTTTTATTTTTTTTACTGTTTTTTGGCATTTTTGCCTTACAGCATATCACAGAACTTAAGGTATCATGGTAGGTGGATTGACAGTGTTTGGAAATCGCGCCCTTATGCTGACGCTTTGAAAGAAAGCCTCGTCAACCCACACATTTTCTGAAAGCTTAATAGTTATAGTACACTCAGTACAATCATATCTTTGAAATTTTCTAAAAGGTCAGTGTTGCAGTGATATGAAAAGAAATGCCCAGAAACACTGCTTTGCTTACCGGTAAATTAGTTCGTTTCTGTGCGTGAATTATCGGATCGGCACGATTAATATCGTAAATGTTTTCTCACACATCACCCTCAAAAACCAGATTCCAGATGTGGTTTGGTTTTTTTTGCTAAAGTTTGATATTGTCCATGCGGACGTTCCTTTGTACAAAAGAGGCCATAACTCGGAAACGGAAGTGAAATTAAACAAAGCCCGACAAAGTTTTTCGAACAAAGTATCCTTGAACATGGCTGCTGATTTTCAGCTAATTCCATCGGAAGACGCGCGTAAACAAACTAAAAATGTTCACCCTTATATGCAGTTTTATGTCATCGAGAAAAACGTTTTATGAGATTTCTGTGATAAGGTGTTATTTATCTCAGTCTTCTCAATTTGAACAGCAAAAAAAAAGTTTCTATTTTTTGTCAAAATCCACCTACCATGATACCTTAAAAAAAATGTTACAGAAAAAAGACAATACTTTACAGAAATTACAAAAACTAACAAACTAAACAATAATTGCAGCATCACAATGCACCAATCACTTATATGACAGTAGTAATTCATTCTGCATGTCAGCTCTAATTCACTTGGTTTGCACTATTTTTGTTTTCTTGCTGCTCCAAACAGGAAAACTCATCATCCAGTGCGAAGTTACCCAAAATAGAGGAGAAAAGTATAAGGGCAGAAGAAAGATTTCAGGCCAGAAACTGGAAAATATTGAGTAAAAAAGATATCCAAAAGCTGCCACCGCAACAACGGAGCAAGTATTTGGCTGTGAGAGAGATATTTTTTTCCCTATTTTACTTTAAACTCCTTTGTATGTCTTATTATGTTGCACTCTTTGGTAGGAGTTTTTTTTTAAACATCTGAGGACAATAATCTCCTCCTATGTAATTTTTGGTTATCAATTTCTCAATCACATGACCTGTATATGATCATACATCCTTGACCAAGTAATGTTATCAATTAACAGTCTGCATGCCAAATTAAAATGCCAAAGCTCAGAAGAAATTGTGGATTTTTAAGCCATAAAGTGACATATGCCCCTTTTGCAGAAAGTCCTCCAGCTTTAGCTTTTCGCATAAAAAGACAAGTTTCGACATGCCTTATGTCCCTTCTTTTTATTAATTTGCCATAGCCAAAATTATACCAGTATCATTAATAAGTTAGTACTACACCAGTTATTCTGTCGTACTAACTATAGCTGTTTTCATCTGTATACACAAAATACATGTACATACTGCCACAATAAGCTGTTTTGTAGAAATGTTTATTGAATGGTCATTATTAGTTGACTTGAAACATACTGTAGTAGTGTAGTGTCAGTTGGCTTAGTTTTTGTCTTTAAAAGTATGAATTTAAACATATTTTTTTATTTTGCATTTTTACTACAGTATGAACCAGCTCCTAAAGAATGTGGTGAGGCTATGGCAGCTGCAAGAAAAAGACTCAAAGACTTGGACAAGTCAAGACGAATGTAAATATCACTTGCACTTAATTGTGAACAGTCAAACAGTCCATGAGTGTAGATCCCACAAGGCAAAAACACTTTACATCTACATCACACCACTCCTTCCTCTCTACATCGCACCACATCAGCCCCTTACCCCCATCCCAGAGCCACTTCTCCCCCTCTACATCACACCACATCAGCCCCTTGCCCCCACCCCAGAGCCACTCCTCCTTTCTACATCACACCACATCAGCCCCTTACCCATTCCCCAGAGCCACTTCTCCCCCTCTACATCACACCACATCAGCCCCTTGCCCCCACCCCAGAGCTGCTCCTCCCCCTCTACATCACACCACATCATCCCCTTGTCCAAATCCCAGAGCTGCTCCTCCACCTCTACATCACACCACATCATCCCCTTGTCCAAATCCCAGAGCTGCTCCTCCACCTCTACATCACACCACATCATCCCCTTGCCCCTACCCCAGAGCTGCTCCTCCCCCTCTACATCACACCACATCATCCCCTTGCCCCTACCCCAGAGCTGCTCCTCCCCCTCTACATCACACCACATCATCCCCTTGCCCCTACCCCAGAGCTGCTCCTCCCCCTCTACATCACACCACATCATCCCCTTGTCCAAATCCCAGAGCTGCTCCTCCACCTCTACATTGCACCACATCATCCCCTTGCCCCCACCCCTGAGCCGCTCCTCCTTCTTTTTACATCACACCACATCAGCCCCTTACCCCTACCCCAGAGCAACTTGTCCTCCTGCCAATCTTGAGGGGTATAAGGAGTAGGGAGAGATAATATCCTGGACATGAGGTTGCCCCTGTCCCACCATGTGTTTCAAGTTGCTTTTTTTCCCCTTTTCCTGCCCAACTCCATCAGCATTTTGCCTCAATTTTAAGCCACATAATTATGGCTAACAGAAATGGCACTTGTAATCATACTTACATAAATTCTGTAACACTCCAGTGCCACTGAAGTCACAAGAAAGTCAGCTCATCAAACTATGTTCTGATAACTAAAATATTCTGCACTCTTTAGCTGCAGCATTGCCTGGGTGAAAATACCTATTGAATATGCAGACTTTTCACTGCAATATGGAAACATGATCCCTTTTTTGTTTTTTGTTCTTTTACAAAGGTCATGTCATTTGCATGATCAAAAAATATATTTTGTAGTGGCAACCTTGAATTGTTACAGTTTAGGTTTTGGTCCATGCCACCAACTTGTAACTTTGAACCACCTTGTATTGCCAGATTATTTTGACTACACTGGTATTGCCTGATTAATGTGGCATCGCTGAAGAGAAGCTAATTTTCATTGGCATTATTACATAGCAGCTGTCATTATTTTAATGCCAAGGGGAATTGTTCTGTTGTTTCTTGCATCATCCTCTTTGCCAATGGCATACTTGGAAGAGCTGCTACATCATTTTGTACATTACCTGAGTATAGCAAGCGCAACACCCAAATGCTTTACATTAACTGTATTGTATACTGATGCAACAGTATGTGATATTGGTTTTGTAGCCAGCAAAAGCCACCACCCCTGGAGGAGGTTGTTGAAACTGAGAAGCATACCAAGATAATGGGACAGCTGAAGTGAGTGGCATTTTATAATAATAATTATTCTAAATTATTTAGGGATGGTGAATGGTAAAATCCGAGATGCCGAGACCCTTGTTTGAAAATCCGAGGCCGAGACCAAACATGTGAGACTTTGAGACTGAAATAAATACACTACAAACGAGACTTCGAGACTCTTCACAGAGGCTGACAAGATTTCAGGATCAGATGAAAAGCTTACAAGACTTAATGGTGTAGAGGTACCATTCGACCCCCTCTCCCCTATTATTTGAATAATATAGATCATTTCATAGACTTCATAACATGGTATTCAGTAACATTATGAGAGCACACTAACCTTAAGAGAACTGAGCAACTAGAGGCGTTGTCTTCATATTAACCAGTGTAACATCTACGACCTGAAAAGCTCTTTCAAAATACGTGCAGGCATCCAAAAAGCATAAAAATTGGTGCCATAAGCCGCCAGTTATCAGCCTCGACACACTCAGACTAGAACTAGAAAACATGCCACAAGACTCTGGCTCAAATTAGACTAACAAGGCAGATGATTCCACTGAAGTATAACTACAGCAAGGCTGGAACTACTCGTAGAAGCTATGCAAGAAGACAGAGACTGGCTCTAATTAAACCAGAAAGCAGTGAGGCGGAAAAATCTACCTCAGTCTATAGAGTGTCAGTCATTCAGCTCCACTTTGTAGCTCCGCCCACTGTGATAAGCCTTTGCTATTTGTAGGTGGAAACAGGCTATATTTTTTTTTTATTTGATTATCATGATTTAAATCTCTGATTAGCTCCCATCCTGGATTGTCTGATGAGCAAAAGCTGGGGAGTCAAGACAAACCACCCTGTGGTCATGTAGGGGTAGGGGTGGTCTTGTTTTGTCCTCTTCCCAGCATTGGCTCATCAACTAATCCAAGCTGGTGGTTGCATGACTGACCCAAATATCTGTACGATTTCGACTGAAAAAATAGAGAGATTGGCATGCATGTAACTGCCTTATTTGAAAAATTTAATTGCATGGGGTTGAGTATAATTAAGGGGTGATCGTCACACCTGTTCTCAGAATTTGCTGAAATTGCCCGAGTCGTGCTGCAATGAGGGCAGTTTCTTGTTTATCACTAAGATTACTTGTTCATCACTAAAAGCGCAAAATTAAAAAATACATCATGTAGGCGGTTTATTCATTTCTTGGACGCCCGCTTGGTGCAAGTACGAATTCAAGCAAATTTAACTAACAATCAGTTCAATGAGACTTATTCTCGATCAAAGTCGCTGAAAATTCCTGGCCAAAGGAAAAGCATTCTCAGCCAATCAGTGTTCAGTAATTTTGCCCTTTAGAGATAAGACATGTAATCACACGTTTTCGTTTTAATTACACTAATAGAGCCGCTGAAGCAAGAAACAGAATCAGGCTCACCAGATTGAGATATCAGAATAACAGGGTAAGACTTGTTCTCTATTTTTTTTTCTATAATAACGCCTACTTAGGAAGCTTTTTTAGAGCTGCAGCAATGTAAAGTTACCCAAAAAATACTATTACTGGGGTCGTAAGAGGACAAGTCAAGCAACAGGCTGTATTTTTAGTATTCCTGGTGTCGCGAATTTGCTTTGCTATCGCACGTGCACCCGCTGACTTTTCTTTATTTTACTTTTTGGCTTAAGGCCCTAGCAAACGGCTTCCACATTTGCTTCAACATCCTTTCGATTTTGTTGAATGGCAATGTTGAAAGCGTTTGCCACCCCTTTTCCAACTTGTTGAAACGTGTTGAAACGATGTTCAATCGATGTTGAAAGAGTTTAAAAGCGTTTAAACTTTGCTTCAACATGCGTTCAACATTTCAGACATTTCTTTTGTTGTCTGGAATGTCTGGAATGTTGAAACGGAGTTGACGTCGTTTGCCCCCGCTCTTTCAACATTGTTGAGCAAGCGCATGCGCAATGAAGAATACGTAACCATGGTCACCACACGCTAAGTTTTGTTGAATGAAATGTTGAAACCGTTTGCTCATCCCACCGTTCAACATCATTCAACAACCTTCAACAGCATTCAACAAAATCGAATGGATGTTGAAGCAAATGTTGAAGCCGTTTGCTAGGGCCTTTAAGTCAGAGTTGCAGGCAAACTTGTTCTCTACAAGCAGCAAAAATCCCCTGTCGCCTGCGTAAAAGGAGAACCCTGTCAGCTCCGGGATCCTGTTCTACAAGCTTCACGCACAAAAAAAAGTCCATTTTTGGGTGCATTCCTTCGGGATGATCCAGATGAGGATAGGTGATCCAAGATCACTCGGATCATCAAAGGAACCGAAGAATCCTTCCTCAGAGTGGATTTCTCAGTTCCTTTGATGCACATGATCCGAGTGATCTTGGATCATTGATCCTGATCTGGATCATCCCAAAAGAACGCATCCTTAAATGGGTGGGGAAAGGCTGCCAGAAGGGGTAGGGCCACGGGTGAAGGTTGTGCTTTTGTAAATTTACATGTACGTTTATATTTGTTTTCAGCGTTCAGAGGTGAACCATTTGATTTCATGCCAGCCAACAGCATTAAAAGCAGTTCGTCTGCAGAGCTTAGTTCCCCCTAGCCCTGACAAGATCTACATCAGAGATTTATTGCTAAAGAATGAGGTTTGTATAATTGTAAAAAAAAAATACGTTTCCCGGCAGTCGAGCAGAATCGCAAGTCGAAAAAATTGTTGTTTGTGATTAGGAGCTAAGAACGACAGAGACCCACAGATCATTACTATTCTCTGGACGATCAAGCCCTTCGAGGCCCATCTCCGTTCAGCGCGACTCGGGCCATCATCTGGCACTCGAAAGACTCTCAACAGATATCTATTCCCAAACATCTCGAAGCTGGTACAAAAAAAAAACTCAGCTACGCCTCGTTTTTTCTACCCACTTCGTAGTGTTTGCTAGATATCTGTTGAAACTCATCGTTTGATACATTGCATCAAGGATTTTCTTTTTGTTTACGTTTTTGTACCGGTTTTACCTGGAAAAGTTGGTTCATACAGATATTTTCTTTTTTAGCGGTGTCGAGTGAATGGCTTACTGGAGGACGAGACAGGATTGGAAACGGCGCGGATACTCACGTGACATTACTATAAGCCGTGTGCCGATTGGTGGACACAGAAGAATGATCACGTGCGCCTGTTTCGTTTCGCGGAAGAGTTGGAACTGGTGTACAGACACTTCACTGGCAACATTGCGACTCTTCCCATCGCAAAACCTTGAAAAAGCAATGCTATTTTTTTTATATTTCGCTTTATTTTTCTCACTCACAATTTCATCTTTCAACTTTCAACAAGGAATGGTTATCTACAATCAAATTCCTTTTTCATGTCCAATATCGTGTACTTAATTTTCAAATATACTTTGTTTACTGTGAATGATGTATACGAAATAAGTCATATCTCATTGTTTGCTGTTATTTATTAAGACATTTCTCGTAAACCGAAGAGAAAAGTTAGTGTAGGATGTGAATAAATATATCGTCATATATGTCAAGTTTGCTTATTACTCTCTGTACAATATCATTCTATAAAAAGAGACTGGTATTAAAAATATATAATTTTAAAATGAATTGTGTTTGATCTAAAGCATTAATTTAGCACGTTTTTCGTACCGAGCAGAAGTTTTCCCGGCTTCAGCGGCGGTTGACGGGTTTCCTTACTGCTCATTAGAGCTGATCGTCTTCAGTTAAATAAAGCCAGGCTTAACAGTTGTTCCCATCAACGTGCAGATCGGTATTTTGCTGTACAACCAAAGGCAAAGTTGACATTCTGGCCAGTCTCTTGAATTCTAGAACATGAAATCAGCATCAAGCGCGTGAGCGAGTCACGATTTACATTTATTTCGCTTCCCATTGGTTCAGAAAGTGGGTGTGTTCAGCAACCAATTTTTTTCAATACTCGCTTCCAAACCGTGCCAAACGGTGACCAGCTTTGCATTTCACCAAAATATTCAGTTCGAATTTCCGGAAACGCTTTCTTCATGGAAAGGCTTTTTCCTTCTTGGAGAAGAGTCGAGCTTCCAGTTACATTAGTACATCAAAAATCTTACGTGATGGTGTAGGAAGCTGAAAACAATGCCTCGGACATGAGAACGTATTTAATTTGTCTGCTTGCTTCAGAAAATGACTTGTTTACCAAAGTTCTCCATTTTGTGTTTCGATCGGCTAAAATGTCGTTCCACATAGGTCAACGATAGACTCTCAAAACTGTGTTTTTCGAATGGGTCTCCCAACATCGCTCCACCATAAGCGTGTGATGACGGACTAATTGAATTGGTTTCGAACCTGATTCCGAGCCTTGGAACATCATTGGGCAAATGACATCTTGGTTGAAAGTAAAGCACTCCTACAGTAGATGCTACCTGAAACGTTCCAGGCATTTTTTTGTTGGTTTATGTTGAGGTATACAGAGGCGTTGTGTTTACTAAACCCGTCCTCTTGTTTGTCATCTTTGCTTGTGGTTAGCAAGTGACGAAGACAAATCTGAGTATGATGGGATTGGAGCTGAAGGTTCAAACATCGGACGCTCGTGCCTCGGTCTGTGGCCAGCGCTCTGTGACGTCTTCTCTTGGCTGTTCTCAACCGGAACCCTTATCCCATGTTCACTGCGTGAGCGCACGAAATTCCTCCTTTTTTGCTCGAGAAAGTCAACTTCAAACGAACCAGTAGCTGATCTTCTAAGGTCCCCATGTTTAGTGGAACCCCTCCTCGACACACTGTCCAACCTATCTTCGAAATCGTAGCCATAGTAACGAGAGTGGTGACTAGAGTAAAGACTTGGAGTGGCATCCCGGAAACCAACGTGCTCGTCAGCTAGATCAAAGGCATAAGCGGGAGAAAGCTGTTGTTTCCCCGGTCGACTTCGCGCCTCCTCAAACGTTTGTAGCGACGGTTTATTCCCACGCTCAAACCCTTCATGACTACGAGTTCTTAGTGATTTCCTCCCAGGGATTCGAATTGTAAAGCCGTAACCATCCCCTGGTACGTAGTCAAACTTGAACGAGTCCATTTCTACAAGGTGTCTTGAGTGGGGAAGAGGGGGCTTATTCCTAGTCCCCGGGTTGGTATTCCCCCAGTTCGGATAGGTCCTGTTAGAGAACATGTAATAAGCCACACGCCTCTGAGCTGTGATGAAGTTCATTTCGGTGTCGTCTGTGACGGCGAGGACTGGGCCTGAAGCTGGCGCCTTCTCATCCGCATACTGCAATAGCAAAAGCCACGAGTTAACCTTTTACTGCCTTGAGATCAAGATGCATATTCTCTCAACTGTTCTTCCTATATTTTATGTGGTGCTAATTGAGATAAACTGGTTAAATATCAAGACATTATACTTATGGTGATCGTTTTCGTTATTCTCATTGCCTATTTGTTTAATTTAGCAGTCATTATGCCGGGAGAAAATAGATGCTGGTTACAGTAAGGACTTAAAACGTTTAACAGAGCAATGGATCAATCAATATCAATATTTTGCTTTGTGTGCTAGGCTTTGGCATCATGTGATTCCCTGTGAAGAAGATATTTTGACGCAGAAAATTCCGCCCAACGCATCAAACGTAACGCGCACGCGGTAGCTGTTAAGTTCTAATTTCAGACCACTGTGACATTTGGACAGCATTTCCAGCGTGATTATCGAACAACTATTTTGAAAGTTTTTGACTGCAAACCAGAAGAAATCGGTCCACAAAATTAGCACTGCAATCGAGGGCCGGTAAACTCAAATAAACATCTGTACAAAAGCTTAAGTTTAAGAAATACAACGTAGCCTTAACAGTTTTGTTTCTCTGAAAAACTTCAGTTTCCACTGTCTTACCTTCACTAGATAGTCTTTTCTCTCAGTTTCCTGTGATTCACTATGATGCTGTTCCTCTTTCTATGAACAAAACACGGTTCGCTTTAAGGAGAAGCAATGAAAACAAGGGTGTTCCTCGGCCCAAAGGGACCAAGGCCTGAGCTTGAATGGTCCCCTATTTGGTGGAGCTTGGCTACAAAATGGTGTGTTTGTGACAAGGTCAAAAAACGCCTTCCCACAACACCAAAACCAGCGCTTTTAAAAGAGTTACAGGTCCAGGCATAAACAGTTACCAGTCATTGACAACCGTGTCGTTCCTTAAATAGATAACAGCCTTCTTTCCAGATTGTCGGTCTTCAAACAGGTGCGCAAGGGGTTACAACCGACCTTTTAGCGCCACATAAACTCAAATTAATTCACGAGTACTTTCAATGAGTTTATTAAAAACTAAAGAACACGATTTTGCTGTGGTGCGGCATAACTGCTGTTGACTGATATATGCGAAAAGCTGAAATGCAAAGCACTAAAATGGTTGGAATGTTAAAGTAAACCCCAAACTGCGACGGCCATTTAAGTAAAAGGTTGGACAGTATTTTAATTTCCTGTGTTGCTGTATTCCATACTGTACAGCATGGTTCTAACCTTTGATTCTGTAGTTGGCATCCTGAAGTGCGACCATTCGATTTAAAGCTACTAGCACAACTTATTTCGTGCTGTTTGTTATGTTGTATATTTACTGTACAAGGTTGTTTTAACTTTTGAATCTGTGGATGACTATTCAAATGAAAGCTACTGAGTAGTACTTTCCTGTGGTGCTATTTAGTATGCTCTACAATGTGGTTCTTACTTTTGAGTCTGTGGATGAAATCTTAAAGCGTGACTATTCAAATGAAAGCTACTGAGCAATACTTTCCTTTGGTGCTGTTTATTATGCTGTACAAGGTGGTTTTGAGTCTGAGGATGAAATCCTAAAGTGTCACATTCAAATGAAAGCTACTGAGCAATACTTTCCTTTGGTGCTGTTTATTATGCTGTACAAGGTGGTTCTAACTTTTGAGCCTGTGAATTAAATCCTAAAATGAAAGCGCTCAAATTAAGCTACAGAGCAGTACTTCATTGCGGTGAATTTGTTTCGCTGGTTGCTGGTTGCTGGTTGCTGGTTGCTGTTTTTGCCAAAATTCTGTCTCAGACATGAAGTGTTCTTCAATTTCAGCCTATTAGTGTATACTGGAGAGACAGAGTTGAGAAGTAAACAAACAACAGCTTTTGATTATGTTTATTTACCTTTTTTGCTCTCTCTTGAATTCGTTCCTGAGAGAACATGGGTATCCCTCCATTTGAACGATGGACGTAAGGATTGACAAACTTGCCAAAGTGCGTTTTCACCTTTTTCTGTTTGCAAAAATACAACGGACGAGAATTAGAGGCTAGTTACATAATACACAAAATTGTACGCTTTACAAACATTTCAATAATTCCTTTTAAATAGAACGGGATTTAAAAGCCGTCTACAAAACGGAGAAACAAATAAAGGTTAATGACAGGGAACCACAAAACTGAACAGACAAACGAAACAAAACTAAAATAATAAAATCAACCGACAAAACAAACACACGAACCAGACAAACAAAGATGTCAAAGTTAGCGGCGAAACAATTTGTAATGGTTAGGGCATGTAGAATGTCTTAGAGTGCCTAAGAAAAACGTTTACCGGTACTAGTAATAAAGGGCAGCTGTTCTCTTTAAATGCAACTAAACAGCTGGACCTGGAAGCGTGCTAGTATGAACGTGGGGACAAGGAGGTTATCATCTATCCGCCCTAACCCGGAGAGGTGGCCTCTGGTTGGAACTCCTTAGGAGTCTGGGACCAATGTTTTACTTGGCGACCAGTCTCCAAAGTCCAAAGAGGTAATGGGGGGCTAATCATGACAGACTCCACCCGAAACCTAGAGAGAAGTGTTTTCAATGGTATTAATTTGATGGTTCACTGTGAGGTTCCATAGTCTTGATGGCTAAGTTGAGAGCAATTTTCCCAAGCGGTAGAGATCAGGACGCACCAATGTTCAACAGCTTTAATATATCAGTGCTCCTTTTGCCCATAGTAAAACTATGAGGGAAAATTTAAAGTGCCCTTATTTGAAACGTTTGTGTACATTGCATTTGAACAAGAAGCCCACTGAATAGTCTGAAATGTCAGCCGTCTCCCTCCCCCCCCCCTTCCCCCCCTCCAAAAAAACCATTTCAGGATACCCTCTGAACAGCCATTAGCAAACAACAAAAGTGAGTGCTACAAAAAATTGTTGCCTCTTCTAATTGGGCCCCTTTTAACTCGTAAAATGTCTTTGCCATTTCCGAGTCGGGTGTAAGGCTTCTTTACTCCTCATCTCCTCCGCTCTTTTTTAACAGAGAGATCACTTTTGATTGGTATTAACCAGAGGTTAAAAACCCGGCTCTATACAATTTTTACTTTTCAATGCTTGAGAAGGCCTGCGCTACAAAACTGTTTAGGATTTACACGGCAGACATTATGGGAACTCGAAAGCTGGTCAGTAATAGTTTTCTCCAAGGGTGAGTGGATAGACCATAAATTACGTGAACTTAAATTAGATTAAATCAAACAACATGCATTATATTGAATTAAATCGTGCTCATCCCTGATTTTATGGTCTCAAACAGCAAGGAACAATACATTACTGTGTGGATATTTCCACGGCGTTCCTTAGCCCTCTGTTCACGGAGGAGAAGAAAATAGTTAGGCACAATAATAAACCAAAAGTGCAAATGCTTTAAGTTGTATTCATTGTATTGTATTATTCAAGGATTCAAGATCTAATATCATAGAAGATTATATTAGAAGTTTCAAGGAGGTAAAGCGTTCAGTGGGCCTGGTTGTTTCAAAAGCCGATTAACATAATCCAAGATTAACGTAAACTTTGATTGCAGTTTTTAACTATTGGATGAAAGTTGTTTTCGCGGCTTTTTGTTTTTCAGGATTGACTTCCACTAATCTAAAATTTTGCAGAATATCGGCATTGAACAACATTTAGGGACAGAGAAATAAGCTCCTTGATCAACTTTTAATCCTGGATTAGCGTTAATCGGCTTTCGAACAACCGGGCCCAGGACTTTAAACGTCTTTCGTTGAGCTGCAATGGCTATTGACAGTGTTAATGACGAATTGATTTGTACGACTATCGGATCAGTTTAAACTTGTTATCTCATTTATTCAGAACTTTAGCTGAGACTATACCCCATTCCAAACTAAACATGTTTAATTAAACCAGGTTTAGAAAAATGAAAACTATTTAAAGAAAAACTGGAACTCGGGCTTTTATGCAGGATTTAGATTAACTTAAACATGTTCTTTAATTTGTGCTGAATTTGAAGTAAAAAAAACCATCAGTAAGCAGCTTTTATAAAGAAAATAATTTTAAACCGTGTTTAACTAAACAGCTTTTAAACATGTTTAAGCTTTGGTGTGAACAGGGCATTAGAGAGCTCAAAACAAAAGAAGTAACTGACATTTAGTGAAGGAATTAAAAACAAACAATGTTTCCATAATGGTCAGTTCGCGTGGTGGTTTTAGGATTTACACTTCTTTTTAGTTCTTTTACTATCCGGTTGTTAATAGCAGCACGAGATCATTCTGTATCATAAGGCTGTTTACTTATATTTAAGTAAACGTCTTGGTCAAAAGCTCCGTCGCCAGCTTCATCACTTCTTACCTCTTTGCTTGAACAATCTTCATCCGTCGTTGTACTCTGTCCCGTTTCTGATAGCACTGT
Organism: Galaxea fascicularis; assembly: GCA_948470475.1. Classification (NCBI taxonomy): domain Eukaryota; kingdom Metazoa; phylum Cnidaria; class Anthozoa; order Scleractinia; family Euphylliidae; genus Galaxea; species Galaxea fascicularis. Next base: position 4,907,229 of record OX419337.1, on the reverse strand, counting down.
AGGTTTCTAGAGAAGAAAATACAAGTTTGAATCACCGTGTAATGATGCAGGAAACTATGGCCACTTTTACTTAACTGACGCTCACATAATATTGCGCAAAACAAAATTAACACTCAGTATTCCAGCTACTGACACTATTAAAACCACGTACTTGTCTCCATGACTCGATTACTAGAAGTAATCTTAGAATTTTAGTGGAAAAAGGTTGTCTCTACCAAAGAGTGGGATGTAGTCGAAAGTGACCACGCAAATCTCGGTGCTTTCATTTTGATCCTGCCTCACAAATTCCCACCCGTTCCACTTCGAATTCCCTGTGTAACCTTACAACACTAAAACACATCGGTTTCAGCAATTGCGAGACATCTCACCCAAAAAAATATGTGGAGCAGAGCATGGCCTTCGCTTCTTTTCACAACTTCGCGTGAATGGTTGATTTGTCGTAACCAAAGTGATCGATGACATCACAAACAGCGACATGTTTATCAAACGAGAGGCGCGCGCGCGAAAAACTGGTCTCTACCGAGACAAATTGTATATACTAACAGAAACCAATTTTATCTAACGAATTGAAATATGTTGAGTGTTTTATTCATGCCAACAATACTTGCAGATCCTACTATTGCTCTCACCAACCAGGTGGAACATTGAAACTAAAACCCTTACCGATAGAGTGTCCCACCAATGTTTTGCTTTCTTTTTCTTCTTTTTCTTTCTCTTTCTCTCGCCCTTAACAATCAAGAAAGGGAATATCATCTTTAACGTTCATGTAGACTCCCCAAATACAAGCAAATATTCAGTCCAGATATCTGCCAATTATCCTGCGAAATCGCGCGGAATTCGAATATCACATGATACTGAGCAGACGAGGTTGTAGACCGAGGTGGTTAATATCAAGGGATAATCGACAAGATCGAGTAGGGTAACTTTTTTATTATTCAACTCACTACTAACAAAGCACAGCTTACTGAGTTTGGGTAAAAAGCCTGTGAGTTTTTCTCCCCGACTGACAAAATTACGATGTCGCAAGATAATTGTTAAATACCTGTCGACTGATGCCAGACGAATATCGAGTGCAACGTGACCAAATCTGCAAGGTGTTACAACGTGTTAAATAATAACTTCGGATTCATTTTCGTTCACGGATTCCTCCATTTTTCTACCGGGGTAAAGGAGCACCTGGAAATGGGGTTGAATCAGATTGAATCCCCTGGAAATGACTGACCAATCAGAATACTGATTACACCTGGAAACGAGGTTAACTCAGATTCGATCCCCTGAAAATGACTGACCAATCAGAATGCTACGCCTGGAAATGAGGCTAACTCAGATTGGATCCTCTGAAAATGACTGACCAATCAGAATACTTACCGTGCTATTGCTGGTCTCTAGCTCATCTTCTCTCTCGTCCATCTCATCTGGGTCACTATCGGAATCACTGGAACTAGAGAAAACAACAGCAATGGAATGAAATTTAATATCCGTGATCAAAATATTCTCTAATTCATGTGAACTGTGGGCTTATAAAGATATAACCCTGACTGAAGTAAGGACTTTGTAAGGTCTACAACGGAACAAATCTACTCAAACATGACATCAAGTCCTCCTCACGTCAAGCTCGCTGTCAGTATTTTTTTCATTTAGCCTCACACAGTTGGGTCGCGATAAAGAAGTTTGGGCTTCTTCCTAGTCCACTGTTCTTCTTGCCATCTGCTTAAAGACTCACTGTATAAGGCCCCGTCCACACTCATGCGTTTCAGTTTCACCGAAAAATGTGAACTGTGGGCTTATAAAGATATAACCCTGACTGAAGTAAGGACTTTGTAAGGTCTACAACGGAACAAATCTACTCAAACATGACATCAAGTCCTCCTCACGTCAAGCTCGCTGTCAGTATTTTTTTCATTTAGCCTCACACAGTTGGGTCGCGATAAAGAAGTTTGCGCTTCTTCCTAGTCCACTGTTCTTCTTGCCATCTGCTTAAAGACTCACTGTATAAGGCCCCGTCCACACTCATGCGTTTTAGTTTCACCGAAAACGCGTCAAAAATTTGGCGCGTCCACACCATCGTTTTTCCGTTCAGACTAAAACGTTTGATCGGGTTATGTAGTCTGTGCATGCACACGGAGTATGGATTTCACTTCACGCGATGAGAATGACGTCCATGTTTTCAGAAGACTTTCATTTCGCCGTCCACACTGAAACTGAGCGTTTTCGGATCGTTTTAGAGTGGACACAAGGCAAAGCGCATCTTGATGTATCTGTTTCCAAACGAAAACGCATTAGTGTGAACGGAGCCTTAGACTACGAGCAGTCTCTTATGTTTTCTAGAGATTGCACTGTACAAGCGAAACAAACGAACATGCGCCAAAATTGCCCCCCAACCACACGAGGAAATGCTAAGCGCGGAGGGATAGCTGCGCGCTCGCGTGTTTCGCTTATTTCACTTTCCGTCATGATAAACTAATCGCAGTCTACCACTGAAAATAATAAATAGGAGAATTGCCTTACTCTGATTCGTCGAAGCAGTCCATGAGATTTAAGTTTTCTAATATTTTCAAGCAGTCATTGAAGGAATCCACGTGAACGCTTTTCACAGACAGCTCCAACTCATCATCCGAACCAGTCACCGCGCCTTCAACTCGAACATCCATAAAATTAACTGGCTTGTTTTTCGAGAGAGGAAATTTCCGCACACTAGAATCAGGTCTTTTATTTTCTGTGTCTTGATTTTCTTTGGACAGGTCATCTCGTGTTCTTCCTTCACTAGTCTGCGACGTTTCGATATCGACTTTGTCTTTGTTTGTCATAACCGAGCCTCCTTTGGAGACGTTTTCAAGGTGGTAATTTCCCAACGTCTGACGGAGGATGTCTCGAGTCATCTTGCAGGCTAATTCCACAAATGCCTGGGTCATTTCGCTCCTGTACGACAAAAAAAGCAGAAAAAGGAAAGCCAGAATTATCAACTCAAAAGCGATTGCTTGTCACGGTGTTACTGCGGATGTTGTTGGTGCTGTTTTAACTAGTGTGCTACCATGACAATTTATAGTTAACCTGTTATTAGAATGCGCGTCCCGCTTAGGTATCACCCACCAAAACCAAAGACTGATGTCCTCACCGATTGCCTTTCTTGGCTTCTGAGTATTCCAGCAGCACTTCGCAGAAATGGCGGCCCATCTCTTCAAAATCGCCCACGTGGAAATGTCTTCCTTTCTCTCTGATTAAAGAAAAACATTATCGTTAGTTTATGCGTGATGTAGCACATCTCGTCCTTTCAGCAAGAATTCCCCCAAACCTTGGTCAATTTTTATAAAATCTCTGGCTGCATTCCGATGTTCTCAAGTGATACTATGATTTGCTATATATTCAAAGAGACAAAGTAAAACACAAGAAGCTGACGCCACTTTCGCTTTACACTGACATGCATCCTTGAAAAATGAATTAGTGAAGTTTTATAGGTTTGACTTGGGGAATACAAAGCAGCCTCGGAAAAACCGGACACTGACAGTTAAATAATTTTCCACAGTCTCTGGACGTAAAAACCTTAATTGTTTAAATACTTTCCTGATTAAAGTCCCCTTATCTTTTTCGCTGCGAGAAATTTGAGTCAGAAAGTGCGCATGCATCATTTGGTCAGCGCACTGCCTATGGATACTTGAGAAGCTTTGGAACTTTGTTGCAAAAAGAACTGGTGTAATATACACCTGCAACAAAGTTTTGCCGTTGTAACACGAACGGCGACACAACACTTTAGCCAATCGCAACCCAATAAGTACTGTAGTCATTTTGATTGATAACAGCACTGAATGTCCTTTCACTCACATGTCACCGAAATTTGCACCGCAAAAAGTAGCCTCCATGGTGAAGCTGTTGGTGATGCCCATTTGGCGCCACATCACTACGCGTGCCGTGGATTCCTTGCACTTGCGCACACGGAACTTACACCCGCTGAACGAGAACTTGTCGGGAGCCTGGGATGAAAGAAGAAAAGTGTTCATTGGCCAGGTCATCATTGTCATCAGATGTTGAAATGTTGTAAGGTTCCCTAAGGAAACAAATCCCTCCCTACAGCAGTTATAAAAGGTGCTAGTTGTCAGAGCAGTTAATGAGTATGAATGAGCGGAGACAACAACACTTGGCGTGAAATTTTGATTCCTACGGAAAATACCGAAAGGTAATGGCCAATAGTAATATTTAGCCTGCAGTGCAGGCGGTTTTTGGCGAGGGCGAGTGGATATATTCCATCGGTTGTTTAGGCCGCCATCTTGAATTAGGAAAACAGTGGAGAGTTGGGGCGAGGTAAAAAGTTTACCAAGCCGGTGGGAGGGAGAAAGAAAAATTGGGGAGGGGGGGAGGGGGAGGGGAAAGAAAAAACCGCCTGCCCGCACTCATTGTTCGTTTGAGAAACTCCGTTCGTGGGCGAACGGAGTCTCTGATTGGTGCGGTAGAGCTCAAGCAGATTGATACCTGCCAATTAAAGGTAGTTTTTTTACCGCTTCTTCCGTGGGAGAAAAGTAGCGGACTACATGTAGCGAAGCTTTGATGCTGCTCTCGAAGAAGCTCTTTTATTTCTCTCTGAGCTGGGTATGACACGTGAATTACGTCCCGAGCAAAAAGAAGCCATTACGATACTTGTACACGGAAAGGATTTGGTAGCAGTTCTTCCGACGGGCTTTGGTAAAAACCTCATCTTTCAGTTGTTGATTCGTGTAAAAGAAATATTATCGTCGAAAGCTGCGTGTGTGGTTGTCGTCTGTCCTCTGAAAAGCATCGTACAAGATCAGTTGACTGAAGCATCTTTAATGGGTTTGACGGCGACATCACTTGCAAGTGCTAGATTGGAAGATGTGGTAAAATGGGGTTGGAAGGCCTACACGACTCCTGTTTGCGTGTTTGCCGCTTCTATCTCGGTCCTATTGACCGATTTAGCTTCTTGCTTGTTTTCAGCGGGGCAAGACGGTGGTTTAGGGGATAGCATGATGATGACAGTGATTGAAACAGCCATGTCCTTAAATGTCGCATGTTATGTATTTTGATACCAAAGGTCACTTCTGGGTTTAAATTCTGCATTTATCGCCTGTTTGTTTTGACCCTTGTTGTTTCTGTTCAGCGACTGTGGCCCTTTATATGCCCTCTGAAGCATTTTGTGTAGCTTTGGTTTGGCTCGTTTCAGTGCGTTCAGTGACGGTACAGCCTCTCTCATGTTATCAAGGATAGGAATTTAAGCCGCGTAATATAATAATCTTCATTGTAGCAAGATGTTGTGTTTCTTTTGCGACTATTCGTCTCTTTATCCTTTCTTTAGTATTGTAGCTTCTTAGAGAGCTATACAACACTTGAAATCGAGCGTTAAAATCCGCTCTAATTACGGTTGTGTCTTTGTCATCGTTTCGCTCCGCTCTGTAACTGCGGTTATAGTATTTTCCTCCTTTTCTTCTATCTTTGTTTTTGTCGGAAGCAGATTTTATGAAATTACTTCATTTTCATTGGCTAACGATCGACTTCCGGAAATGCGGTCAAACGAAACTAATTAGGGGCGTTTTTGAATTTTACAGCCTCTGCGGGCAGGCGGTTTATTTTTCCTTCCCCGCCCTCCACCCCCTCCGACATTCTCGCATCGCTTTCTCGCCCCAATTCTCCCAGTCTGCAACGAAACCAAAATGGCGGCTAAACACTCGAAAGATGAAAACCACCAAAACCGCCTGCACTGCAGGCTAAGTAAGATTTGATACAAGACTCTGATCATCAGCAGAATCATCATTATCATCGTCGTCGTCGTTGTCATCAACATTATAGCTATGAATAATTACCTTTTGTGACATCATCCAGGGAAAGAGACGCTCCTCTACAAAGTTGCTCATGGACGCCATGTTTGGATCTGCTGTGCAGCCGTACATGAAGACATTTGGCTTGCGGCTGTGGCCGTGAAGATCACAGTAAATGATAACCTGGAATGAAGCAAAAACCACTTCACCTCAAAGAACGTCATTCCAATTCAACAACATGCTCTGCTTAATTTTCCAAAGCCCCCTTGCAGGAGCACCTTCTATACTTGGCCAAAACACAGCCCCCAGCCCAGCCCCATCACCGCGAGGGCTTTCTGTTTGTAATCGCATTACACGATTCCAACTGAGGTCTTTCCTTTTAATGACACCACAGCTTCTATCCCAAGATAAGTCACAATTACTGACTTCCCAACAGCCCAAAGTCCTTTATTAATGAGCACAGAAAAGCCCTTGACCTCTATGGCCCATTAGTCCTGGATGCTCCACTACAGGTCCAATCTTTCGACAGCCCATTATTCTAGATTACATCACAGCCCCTAACCTGATGATCTTTCTTAAACGACTCCAGCATGTTCTTCATGTGCCACACGGTTGGGAAACTCTCCTTTAACGTGACGAGCAGAAAGATACGTCAAGAAAAAGGAAGAATTTAAAATAAAACCATATTATTAGGCAATGATCACACGATATCGTGTTTTAGGGCAGCACAGGACTCCAAATGACTGGTTTGAAATTGAAACTTGTACTTGGACTTGAACGTAAATCTAAAGGTTCCCATTAAATGAAAAGACGCATGGTAACATACAATCTACGTGATAAATAAGAGCATAGCTGTAACTGTTTGAGGACTCTTTCCAGCGTGTCATTTTGAACGTCGGTTTGCTATATTTTCGTACTTTTCAACAGTTCCAGTAACACGTCTTACCGTCTTCCCTTATCCAATCTGAATAAAAGTCCTTAAGGTTTTCAAATTTACCACCATGGTGGTAAACAAAAACAAAAACATTTCAGTGGTGATATTTATGCTTACTTCCTCAACAGATCATAGGGGGTGGCAAAACAAAAATACACGTCAAATTCAGCATATTGCATGAACACAATAGCAAATGGCTCACTTTCTTTGGGTCTTTGTAAGTTCTGTTCAAGTCCCTCGCTGCCAGGTTAGTTCTGTAGTTACCCACAATAACGCCATCGGGGTTTAACATCGGGACGAGCTTGAACACAAACTTGCGTCGAAGTTTCTGTGCACCAATAAATAAAAGTACGAAAATTGCATGAGGGAAACCGAGAAAGAGCTCAAAGTTTTCAAAAACAGTTTTAATAGAAGAGATCTAGTCACATATTAAAGTCTTTTTCCCGTTGTTTCACCGCAAAACGTTAAATCGCACTTACGGTGAGTCTTCGACTTAACCAACGACGAGTTGAAACCTTTTAAAACTTCCTCTTCTCGTTAAAATAGAAAATGATATATAAAATAACAAAACATTTTGAGCCACATTTTCATAAACAAGGCATTCTAAATTCTTGAAAGGAGGCCCCCAGAAGACATATACACTTTATGTATAACCCTGAACGGATACTGTTAATAATGGATTGACTTTGCGAAACAACATACCATACAGTGGTGAACGGTGTACCTGCTTGAGGGACTGGTAACTAATCTTTACCTCTGCAATGTGGTGACCGCTGGTCAGGAAGTCCAGCATGCCTTTCATCATCCAGCTTGCATTAGTCTCGCCTGGGTGGACTCTAGCACTGAGCACAACACCTAGCTTCTCACTCTCAGGAACTGAAAAGGGAATTGATGGAGAGCACGGTTCAGAACAAAAACCTTATCAGCGAAATGGGTTCATTTAGCGTAGCCTTAAAATAAAAAGGGCATCTTAAAATGAAAAGCTTAAAATTTCTTGTTGGTCTTCCAGTGCGACTCAGTTTTCAGACAAGGAAAATCAGAACCGTATGTAGAGTCCTTCACGTGTTACTGCAAGGCGCAGTAAAAAAGCACGTCCATGATAAATTAAGCCAAGCTGAAACTTCAGACAAAATATAAAACCAAAACGAAAAAAAGCGATCAGAACTGACGCAATGAAAACAACGAAAATTGCTACCGTCAAAAAAACAATCTAAGTTCAATGTACTGTGATGTTAAAATTCGTATAATCTTTTCTCAGTGGCGCGTTCCTAACCTTGGGAAGAAGTGACAGTCATAATGTAACAGTTGTTTCCAGCCATAGTCTTGCACAGCACCTGTCGAAAGAAAAAAAGAAATGAATTATGCCGAAATGAAGGTAGTATCTCTGGCAGGAGATACTGCTTTCTTCAAGACTGGTGAATAGTGAAGAAGCCGCGCCCATAATCCGAAATTCTACAGGCAAAACACTAGTTAACTTAGTCTCGAGCGGTGAAGCTACCAGCCGCAAGGGGAGAAAAAGCGGTTTCGCCTTTCGGTTTGTTATCATTTAATAATATTTGTTCACAAGTAGAAACTAAGAAACTCGAGCACGTTGCCTTCCTGTCATTTACTGTAGGTTGATTGACGGGGCTGACAACTCTAACAAGGCCTGTTTCGGGAGAAAAAAACAATTCTTCTGGGAATCTACATGTAGATAGATTTTGCCGGGAATCAGGAAACTGGGGAATTTTTCCGGGAAACATGACATCGATCTGGAATATCGCAGAAAAAAGCCAGGTTTGACATTTTTATGAGAAAGTCACCGAAAAAATCGGGAAAGTCTTCCACATTTCCGGGAGGACTTAAAGTTACATATAGTGTCGCTCAAACAGCGTTTGTTAGTGTTATCACCCCCCCCCCCCCCAATCCCCCACCCCCAACCCTCCGTTTAAATGGTTCAAATGGTTTAAATGGTCTTGCATCCAAATCGATCGCGAGCAGGTGTTCTCACCTCTTTCTGGACATACTGGGAAGTCTTTGGATTCCCCAAGATTGTTTTCAAGTACAACTCCAGGTCAGTGTATGAGTAGGGATAACAGTGAGCAAGATAGCACGTGTCATCATCGTGTGGAAATTCCTGAAAATCAATTATGTCACGTTAAGTGTAGTAACTGATACACGTTAAGTGTACACTACTGTTTCAAATGAAGACTGATCCTCGCAGTTGTCGACGCAATTGTATGCAATTGCGTGAAGAAGCCTGAAAAAAACAGGACTTCAACGGGGTTTGAACCCTTGACCTCGCCATACCGGTGCGACGCTCTAACCAACTGAGCTATGAAGCCACTGACGTTGGGAGCAGGTCAATTGTAGGTTCATATGTTCCTGCTTTTTGTTACCCGTTACAACCAGTTCTTTCTAACGTAGAAGCAATCAACCCACCAGCTCTACCTCGGTGCGTTCTTTCAGGAGTATTCTGAGTTTAGAAACAACTTCGAGAAAGCAAGGAATAAGATTAAAAAAGAACACATATGTTGAAACGAGAATACTCTCGAAAACAGCTGACTGCAGACCAGTGCGCAAATCGCAAAATAGGCTGAAAGATGCAGGCGGGCGCGCGGAATTGCTTTGCGCATACTCAATTCAAGTCGCATTCTGCTCATTTTCCGACTTGGAGATCCTTTGTTACTATTTAACTTACCACGTGAAATGTGAGAGTGTAGTAAACGTATTCACGGTGCAGCAACGAATTTTTATAGGAAGACGTTTTGTAGTAACTGATATGATAGCCAGCTCTTTTCCAACCCAGTCCTCTTGCTGTGGCCTCTCGTTCAGAGTACAACAGAGGCTTCATTCCTGAAACAATAAAGTTGCGCATGAGTAGAGTAACCTATTCTTCATTTTCGATGGGTGGGTGCACGTGACATAAGGCCTTACCATAATTGTATAAGCTGTCCTTTTTAAGCAGATTAATGATGTTGAACTTGTAAGTGACCCCAGGCACCATGTTTTGGACACGAAAGTAATACCTAAAATGAATGAAAACACATCAATAATGATTTACAAGAAGTAGCTCATTGGATAATGCAATTCTAGAGTTTTGATTGGATTAGCCATCATGGTATATGAGCCATTGTACCACGCTCTACAAATATGGTAACTGTACGCGTCAGTGTTTTAGATTTTATAAAATAGAATAGGGGAGATCTATCCATAATTTGTGGGCGTTTTGTATAAAACAATTACCAATTTTGTTTGCTCTCCTGAAAACCGAGCGCTTCTAGAATAAAAAAGACCTTCGGTCCGTGATGCAGCATAGATTCCTCATGTTATTTATCATTGTTACTGTCTATTCACTGTAATAAAAGGCCTGACATGAACTGACCCGTGTATACGTCTTTACGTTACCGTCCATGACTTCGTACGCTAATCACGTACGACCTGAGCAACGGCCGTCTTTATCAATTGCTTTGTATAGTCTTCATTACGACCCAAAACAACCATGTGTCGCTTTTCTAACTTTTCATAGCCTCTCACATGTGAGAATGATTCCACATTATTGTATTACACGAGGAATTACCGTACGTTTGCGCAAGGTACAGTCGGTTAAATTTTGTTCCGACCAGCAAATGATATTTCTTACCATTGCATGTGTCGCTTGGTGTACAAGTCACAACTGAGAACCAGATCGTACTCATAACTGCCACTGACAGAAATGTAGAAATAAGATCAATGCATTAGGGGTTTCATTAATTGAAGAAATAGGAGGGTATAGTTTTCAAAATTGGCGGGTACCCCTAAGATTTCTTTGGTTTGCCCTTTTCAATAACTAAACAGCAAAGGCGGGTACTGTGTTCATAGTATACGGGTGGGGGTACCCGGGTCCCGGCTTCTAATAACAAAAGACCGCCCGGATTTATTTACTGCATTAGTCGCATTGGTTACCCAGACAACTGGAGCGTCACCAGCGCCGTTTCTACAGCATAGCGGCAAGTACTGCTGGAGAAATAGGGCATGGGGTGACAGAGTGCTTGGCAGGGAAGATACATCCTAATAATCTATAGGCTGTGAGCTATTTAACAAATAGATTCCATGTTGCTGAGTGTCAGTTCAGTAATAGATCACAGATGACGTCAAAATTCTTCTTGCTTTTAGAATTTGTCTACAGCCTCGGCAAGACTTTTTCTATGTGTTCGTTCGTCCTTTGTGGTCTTCCTATAATTCCCAAACCTTTTTGCCATTTTAAAAAACCAGACGAAAAAGGTTTCGATGATGACGTCATCCTCAAGTAGATCATAAGAACCAATCTAAATGAATGCATAATGCAGCTTATGATATCATATGAGACTGTTTTATATTGTTTGGATTGATGTTTCAACATCCTGTTATCAGTGCCACGAGTACTAAACTGGATGTCACTATCAGAATTTCAAGGTCCATGCTCCCAAGAAAGATTTTCTGCTGGAAATCCTCTCCCCAACCAACCGCACCCAACCACAAGCTACTCCACACTAAAAGAAACTCCTCATGCTGACACCCCCCCCCCCCTTCCTCTCCTCCCTTTCCTTAGTATATCTCTCCCCCTTTTGAGGGGAAGTTTATTCTTACATTACTCTAACAACTATTTTTCCTTTTAGGGCTAAATACCTAAGTTCACGGGCTGTTAATTAAACATGAATGTAAAAGGCAGGGCACACTTACATTCGCTTTGCTTGTTTTAGGTTCCCACACTCAAACCTTGATTCAAATGTGAGACTTGGAGGACATCCAGGTGGGACAACATGACTGTGGTTGGCCTGTGTAAAACCCAAAGATACATAGCTGTTTTATTCCTGTTAATACAGGCAGAATAAGCCATAATTATACATTTACAGAGCATGTGCAGCAGTGATATGTATGATTTTTCAGCAGGTTAACCTGTAAAGACTGTCTCTAGAGACAGCAGTGGTCAAGAATAGGGTATGGTCTATCTAGAAGCTGATTAGTAGTGTGAAGATGTCAGAATAGGAATAGGCCATATTCGTATTCTCGGTATTGAACTGGATCTAGCATGAAGTGGAGGCTCTTGCGGGGGAATCTTTTCATATGTAAATGTATTCCCCCGCAAGAGCCTCCACTTCATGCTAGATCCAGTTCAATACCGAGAATACGAATATGGCCTATTGATTCTCAATCAGAATTGTACCCATCGGTACTTAAAAATACACCTGATGGAATTTGTATTGTACGTTTTGGCATGTTCTGGGCTGTGGTTGTAAAAGAGCTTTTAACAAAATGCAAATCAGGACATGGTAGGGATTTAGGCGAAGAGTGAGGTTTCATCAAAAGCCTTCATAAAAGGCAATTTTAGTTGAGCACAAAGCATAAGACATATTGAGGGAGAAACCCGAGACTCAAGCATGGAGTTTAGTTTTCTCTCCCTCCCATCTCATGCACCACTCTGTCCCATGTTTCACACACCTCGCCCTCTTACTGTATGCTGGCTAGGATTTCAGCCCATCCTCAACCCAAAGCTTACAAGGGGCCTCCCAGCTCAACAGTACAAAGCTTCTCACTGGATACTCAAGAAAATATGAACACTTTTGTTGTTATACAAACCTGCCCCTTGTTCTGTCTCTCATACACTGTGAGGTTTCCTTTCCATGCATGTGGATACCAAACACTGTCATTGCCAACTAATCTGTTTGCAGTATTTGAGTTGTCTCCTGTAAATGTACAAAAGGAAGTGACAAGTCAAAAAGTGTATTCAGTGGAAGATCTGGAGAAAGGACCTCTTCATTGGAGGAAGGGAATGGGGGGAGGGGAGGGGGGGAATGGGGGGGAGGGGAGGGGTGCTACCTCTCTCTCTCCCTTGTTAAAAGGGAATATCTCTCCTATTCCTGAACCCCCTGTTCCCCAGGCTACATCCACCCATTTTATTCCAGATCATCGTCCAACCCAAATTCTTAATTTGTTACTGGGTGCTCGTAAATGTACCACTGGTGTTTTACTTTTGGTAGGGAATTTTCACCGTTTTCAAGGTAGACCACTTAATTTAATTTCTGATATAGTTACATTTTTTGACAAGACATTGGCTACCCAAGATTAAAACAATCAACATGCCATATGTTTTGGGGATACAGGATACACACATACACCCTGTGATTATGCAGTCGAGCACAGCCTTTCTAGTGGATTACTTGCGATTTGGAGTGAGTTTTTCCCCAGAAATAAGAGCGGAAAAGTGAAAAATCTGCATATTTCTCAGGGATGAATTACAAACAACCGGATTGCAGAATCCACGCTATACTTATTGACTCAGTCTGTATTTATTTTATTCTTTAGAAAAATAATACTTCAAATAATTCCCCATGAAAGAATATTTTTGTTCCCATTATCCTTCCGGTTTTACATTTTTTATTTCTGTGTGAACGATGCTTCGGAATAAACAATTTGTGGTCATCATGACAAAGGGAAAGCGGTAAACCGCAAAATCATGGTTCCCAATTTGTTAAAACACTCGAAACATTATGCAAATACAATCACCGAGCTAGTATTAAGTCAAAAGGAGATGTATAACAACCAATTTTCGAGACAGGTAAAAAACAAACAAACAAACAAGTGAGCTTTTCGACCAGTGTTTTCAACAGCGTCGCCAAAATAGCGATCCAGAAATTCAAATCGATGAAGCGCAAATGTCGATTTCGTATGCGTGACTTGTAAATTACGAGTCAATTACAGCATGTAAGCTTAACTCAAAAACATTTTAAATGTACTGTATAACTCACGAACGTTTATTCAACGCTTGTCGTTTGTCCCAATGCTTGAGACAAATGACGGGACTTGTTAAAAAGCTGAAAAGTGAGTGGGAATTACTGTAATTACCACGCGCGGCTTAAATGCGCTAAAATCATTTGCAAGCGTCGATCGTAACAATATCCTCTGTTTAAAATAGAAGATAAATTAAACCATCACATACCTTCGTTATTTAGCCGTTCCACGAAATCTGGAATAAAATGAATGTGCTTCTGGTTTGAATAACGCGGCAAGTGGTCTTTAGGCCAAAACGGTCCGGGCATTTCATGTCGATCGCCTTTGTTGTCAAACCATACACAACCTGGGGAGCGTTGATAAACATTTGCCTTGTTTAAACTCATGTTCGAGCGCACTTTGTCTGCATTTTCCAAAGCAGCTCGAGTATAAATGCTAAATTTTTTATTAAATTCACTCGATAGAGGATCTGTGGCACTGTTTAAATCGAATCCGAGATTAGTCCTCGCTGAAGTTCGTTCATCGGATCTCATTGAACGCCTCACCGCGTACTTCTGCAAATACTGTTGCCGTTTTTGAAGCAGCACCTCGTTATCC
>OX419337.1:4873207-4888207 GCA_948470475.1 Galaxea fascicularis | reverse complement strand
AAGTGCCGACAGCCCCCAAGAGATCACTGTACCTCCGGGTGTGGCTTAACCAGCCCAGCCTCCATCCAACCCAGAAATGTATTGTAAGCGGTCAGACAGCAACACTCTGTGAACAGCGTGTGGGTTCTTTTACGTCCCCTTTGCCGAGAGTTTATGTTTGGAGGTCAGTCGGGAGACAAAGACAAAGGCTTAATGTCGCTGCCAATATTGACGTCGATGACCATCTGAACTCAGTGCGGCAGATATGTTGAACACACAGCCAGCATGATCGAGTCAATCACTTCACTACCCTTTCACTTCAGATTTATAAAAAAAACTGGTCATTTTTCAGTTGCCTTAAAAAAAACGGGGATATAAAGCCAAGCTGTCTGACTCGATGTTCTGTAAGCTGTAATTCATAAGTTTGCAAAAGAAACATGTTGGCGAATCAACTTTACATGTGTAGGGGAACCGACTTCAGTGTAGGCGAATCGACTACAGTGTAGGCGAAACGACTTGAAGGCGAAACGACCGACATTCCCTAAATCTATTTAGTGCGGTACGCAGATTTCCTTCATGTACTATTAGACCGTCTATCCAAGCCTTAATTCATACCTTCCAACACGGTTTCCAAACTTTAATGCACCGCACGATAGGGTTTCATTTACTATTTTACAATAGCATGATTGATTGTTTTCATTCTTTTTATTTAGTCATGAAAATTAGCCACATAGTCGACCAGGGGGCGGCTCAACCTGGAAAAGAAGCTAAATCAGCTAGCAAGACTACATTTCAGTGAGCGTTGCACACTGAACTGAAAATCATAATCCTTAAAATTGTTATTATTTTGAAATAGCTTTTCTGACACTTTGAATACCACACAAATTAATGTGTTTAGGTAAGCTGAAAGCCTCTCATTGGGCACGATGGGCACGTGGTAACGGGCATTACCCCTTAAATCTACCAAAGAAAGTTTGAGCCTGAGCATTAGCAGCCATGGACAGCTGTTTCGGCCTTATTAGGCCTCATCAGCATGGCATAGCAAATACCCAGGCTCCAGAACCCACATAAATAAAACAAGCTAAAACAAGTGATGAAAATTCATATTTTCTGACACTTTGACTTTAAAGTGTTCATGATCATTATGTGTAGTAAAAAAAAATAATAATAAAAGTAACTCATTTTTGTGCAAGCATCTAAAGTATGAAATACATATTCAGTCAATTCATCTTTGTGGCTGAAGTATCTGCCAAAATCCCTCAACTTTTGTGGTCACTCTAAGTTGCCCCCTGAGAAGTGAGCTAATTTGAATCAGATAATCTGAAAGTGGTAGTGGCGGCTGTTGTATGTATGTGGTGTATTGTCTCTTGTGGGTATTTTTAATACCACCTCCTCGCGAAAGGAATTCTCATTGTAGAGGTTGAGTCTCGATCTTTTTACATTTAAATTTGACCGACAAACAATCCCAGCTCTTTACAACAGCTGC
The DNA here is from genome assembly GCA_948470475.1 of Galaxea fascicularis. NCBI lineage: Eukaryota > Metazoa > Cnidaria > Anthozoa > Scleractinia > Euphylliidae > Galaxea > Galaxea fascicularis. The sequence continues at coordinate 4,886,742 of OX419337.1, read as the reverse complement.
TGTGAGGTAAGTTATCCAAAAATATATGTCTGCAATACGTGAAAAAATTTTGCTGCGAGTTCCACGAAAGTGTTTCATGTTATCCGGTCCTCTCCCTTACTTTGAAACAAAACGTTGAAAGGTTAATTTGCGTGCAAGTTTCAGTGGAAGGTCTTATTTCCCTCTCTCTAATTTTTAACCGAGCGTAGGCCTGACTACGCGGTCATTTAGAATATCGATCATTTCAGCAAAGACAGCCGTTAATTGCGTGATACTGGACGTAAATAAATCTAGGGGAGGTGAATTATGGTAAAACCTAGACTCGCCTAGACGCTGAGACCCTTGTCTTAAAATCCAAGACCGAGACTGCCGAGACCAAATATGCGAGACTTTGAGACCGGAATAAATGCACTATATAAACGAGGCTTCGAGACTCTTCGCAAAGGCTGTCAAGATTTCGAGATCGCATGAAAAGTACCGGACCTAAGATTTTAGAGGAACCATTCGCCATCCCTTAATCTGTCAAACCGTGTACCTCTCTAGTCCAACATTATCCACGAAGGCTGTTTACGTTTACGTTTTTCCATTTAGGAGTGTTAATTAAAACGCAACGAAAATTTCCTTTTCGACACTCGAAAACAGAGCGGCACGTTTTCAGTTCTTCCTACGAACAAATTACGTTTTAAGAAGTATTCGGCTAAGTTTTGAAAGAAACTGGAACAAATCTTGCAGTGGCGTGAACATTAACATTGAATAGCGCCAGTTTTTTGATATGGAATATTTATAGCGATGTAAAAAGCGTTTCCGACAGTAACATCAGCTAGGTGATATGTGAACAGTAATACAGATGAACCATAAATGCCGAACCGCATTCAAATGTCAGTCACCGTAGAGCCGTTTTTGGTGCTGCTAATGTGTTGTCCAAAACGTTGTTTTAACGTTTGTGACAAAGGATGCAATTTTTAAATAAGACCATTCGGCAGACCAAAGCTACCGTACTTCCCGTGGAACTGTTTGCTATGTTGTGCAAGGTGCTTCTAGCTTTGGAAGCGACGACAATCGATCAAAACCACACAAAAAATCAAGAGTAGAGTGTTTGCTTCGCTTATCATGGTCTTACTTCATCTGTGAGTCTGCGAATTAAAGCTCTCAATAGGACATTTCGGTATCGATTTCAGACAGAGTTTCGTGCGTGTTAATTGTCGTTACATCACTCCACTTTGAATATCATAAATCGTTATTTCAGGGATTTCAGTCAAATCGCTGAACTACTTCCTATGTCTAAAGAGAGTTCTTTGTTCAAGTACGATAGCGCTCAGTATGGCAGGAAACAAAATTAGCATTTACTGCGGCTATACAAGCAAATTTAAGATAGGATGTATAGCTTTTTTCCGCTCAGTTAAGAAACCTCGATCAGACAATCGAAAGCAGCCGGTGATATTTTCGGCAAAAAAAATTGCCAATTTTTTTGCAGCGAGTTGGCTCGTGCGAGGGTGACGAGCAAGCGATCGTCGCACCACGATGCAGCATAATAAATTTTCTATCCTGGTTAGAGGACCTTAGATAGCAAATAAGGCAATGAGACTGGCAGATACGTCACTTAAATTTAAACACGGTTGTCATGTCAACAATACACAATAATTATGAAAGCAAGCCTTAAGATTGACTCTGAAGAGAGCTAGGGAATCGTCGAATCATTTCGCTCGTTTCTTTAAAATAATTTCGCCCTCTCAATAACGAGTCGATTTGGCACGAGACTTCGTCAAATTAAATCGCCGAATCGCACATATGCATGAAAGACACGCATTAGTAGCATCTTCATTATTTTTACGCGTTTCCTTGATCCTTACAAAAAGATAAAGGTGTTTGAAGAAGATATTATCATCTGCGTACGTATAGCAACAACGAATAAACAAACTGTCGCTCGCAGGCAATTATATTAAATCTATGAAAAAGTAATAGTCCAGACTGGTCAAGGGAGTCGGCGTGTGTCAAGTCCAGACTATCTTAGTCCAGATTTTTAATTCTTTTTTCCTCTCCGGCCCGACTTTTAATGAATAACGTTTGGTTCATTCTGGAAATTGTAGACGAAATTCAGGTTTTGATATTGTTTCGAGGTGGACTGCTCTTTAAAATCCTTCTTTGTCCAAAAAAAAGGTGAGGAAACCAACCAGCTGTTTTCTAGGAGGTGCACTTTTGAAAATTGAATTTAAGCCCAGGGCTGGGTGCCCTACGCGTATGACATATTAAATAAATCAAACTTGCGGGAGCCGAAGCTAGAAAACGAATTTGCGTACAAAGGAAAGCTTTGGGGGTTGATTCATCGACATAATTAAAATCATCAGCTAGTTTTTTATTCTTTTTTTTTTCGTCTCGAAAGGTTATGATTATCGCCCAAGTCTTTTTGATGGAACCAATGTATTTCAAGTAAAAACAGACGAGGTCATTTCACGAAAGTGCTCTGACGTGTGACAAGGCTTTTTTAATTGCAGTGGTGCGACAAAGCAACGAATAAGAACTCGAGAAGTAACGACACCTGCAAGTCAAAGCGACGTCGTTACTTACTTTTAACAGAGGAACAACGGAGGTGATTAGGGTGATGATCATTCAAAGATATTTTATTTAAATTTAAGGTTTCGGAAATGTGAGTTCAAATACCTTGTGATGCCAACAAGTCTCACTAAAAAGAGAAAAAGGAAAATAATTAATCATGTAGATATATACATTTTTTTTTGATTACGCGACATTTTCTGTCGTAAGCCGGCTTATCATCAATTTTACATCTCAGCTTAATTTCTGCTGAACGCGACCTTTTTCTTCGGTAAATTGTGAATAAACCGTTGCTTATAATCGAAATCAAATATGGTATTTTTAGCTTATTTTTTGTATCGAAGACTCGTCCTGAATGGAAGTATTAAAGCCAAGGCTAATGGCACTGAAAGAAAAAAATGATACATTAATTTCTAAATGGCCATCTCTTATTTTCTCATACGTCGACCCGTTAAAACTCGACACAAAGCACTTGTCAAGGAATCAACAAATGTTTCTTTATTACTGGAAAAAACGTGCAGCATTTGCGATCATAATGGAACCGCAATTAACTGAAATGACTCGTAAGTATAGGTAAACGCGGAGGAGTAAAGCGGAGGTTACAACCAAAGACTCCGGTGAGCTGAAGTCACCCAAGTGGGTTAGAATGTAATAGAACATGAATATTTATGACCGTAATAACATTTCATTCTTTTGTCAACAAAAACAGACTGCGCCTTGATAGGGTTTTTCGTTCAAGGTCCATCATTATTAACTGCATCCTTTGAAAGGCCCGAGGTGGTAAATGGATTAAATTCGACAGAAACAGGCCAAAGAATTCAGAACTGTGCGAGTAAAGAAGCACACAGACTCTCCGACCACGCCAAAGTACGAGGTTTGAAATGTATCGTCTGTAATCAGGCTCTTTTCGTAAATTCTTGGTTCGTTTATGTTTTGATATGGAAATGACACTCAAAATTTTACTTTCAAAACTGCCTCCGCGGAGATTGAAACCGGCTGAATAGGCTTTGTCGACTATATTCCACTACTGAATTCACGGTATGTATTGAAACACCATAACATGGAAAAAATCGTTGCGAAAATCAATATCGACATGTCCGAAAGATTTCTTTCCTTTTCAAAACAAAATCAATAAACTGGAAAACACAGCATATGAAAAAGAGCTTTCGTCCGAACTTGACTAAGCAGCTGAGAGATTTTATTAATCTCGTGGCAAGGCAGACGTTAAGTTAGTGTATTTCTTTTTTTTCTTTTAGGTTTGCGCGGAAAACCACACAACTGTACTCTTCAGTGACAGAAAATTTGAAGCTGCATTGACCTTGGAGAGAAACGCAAGTATAGTCGCAGATCTCCGTGAGGCGGGAAAACATAATTTACGGCGAAAAACAAACTGAATGTATTTACGGGAGGCAGAGAAATAACGGCGTCGGCAGCGAGCAACAGATACGAATAAACACCTGCTTTTTATTCAATTCCTGACAGCGAAGGGCAAGACAAGGTTTGAAATGTTCGATTTACTTCGGGTACTAAGGCGAAACATAAACAAAAGATTATAGAATTGATAAATTTCCAACTGCGAAACAACCGAAGTTAGGAGCATTGACATCAGTTTACTTCTAGACAAGCGATACTTCTTGGATCTTAGCCATGACTGCAGCGACAAGTGTCGATTTATTGAAGGAGCCATTGGTTTTTGTTTGCGGTGAAGCCTATTTAAGCTCTCCAAACAGCAGCACTTCGCTTCGCGACATCGTTGTCAATAATTTAGTTGCCCAGTGGTCGACTCGCACGCACCCAAGGACACTTCATCCACGACAAGACACAAGCATGGAGCTATTTCAAACAATCTCTCACGCAAGTGTGTTCGTGTTTATCTTTAGCAAGAAGACGTTGGAGGACAGCTTTTTTCTGAATCAGTACGGGATTGCTAAATCGTACAACGTCCCAGTCGTGGGTATGCGACTGGCAAATTACTTCGTGCGTAATCCTTTACCCGAGCAGTTCCACAGGACCGAAATCGTCGACAATAGCGGAAACGGCGAGTCGAACAGCGACGCAAAACAGGTCAAAACCGTTTCACTCGCCGATCATTTAATCGCCGATTTCAAAAACGCCATGGTTTACGGACGAGACTTTCACAAGTCCTGCATTGAAAGGTTAATGCATAAGGTTTCCAAGGCGTGCGGACAGCGGCAAAGCGAGAAAAAGTTGCCGGAACGCGCGGTTCAAAATCCCGCGAATGTGTGTATTGTCAGTGAACGAAATGTGAAACCGGCTAATGTTTTATCAAAGTGTCCCAAATGCGGCTTCCATCTTCCGGATTCCACGCCGCCAAAGCTTCAACGCGCTTCTAGTACGGGTTCTTTGCTTCGACGAAGCAATACTTTGGAACATCTTCCATACGGGAGCTACAATGGCACGTCAAACCAGAAAACACACACACCAAGAAACCGAACGGCATTACAACCCACAACTATTCAATTTCCAAGTCCACAAGTCACCAAGCCTCCGAAACTGAAGATTGAAACAGCTACACAGGGAAACTGGACTCAAAAATTCGACATCAAACAACAAGTGGAACCCAAAATTCAGTCCACAACAACCTCAGAGCAGTCAAATGCTAGTTCTCTGACATTTTCGGAGATCTCACGAGAAGAACCGAAACTGTCGTCACCGCCGCCAAAGCCTGTGACCAACCCGAAGATTTTCCGACGCCAGTCCCGAGTTTCAAACGGTAGCTGGACCGATAGACTTCGTAGCAAACTTCGGCGACAGTCGAGCTTACCAGTCATTCCGACGACTTACCTCGTGACTACTCCCGACGGGTTCGAGAAGCAGATTTCCCTCGTGAGGTACCCGCCCGAGAAACGAGAGCCATCCTCGCCCGGTGGTAGCGACAATATGACGCTCTTCTCTGAAGACGAGGATCAAGAAATGATCCATATATCACGGGTTCCAAGCCCTGACGCACCGAGTGGATAATTCATGCAGCAGACGAATCACAGGGGTGTCCTGGTACCCACGGGAAATAGGTATAACCGCGTTGAGACACTTCCACTTAGCAGGCCGTGTGTGTCGAAAGGAACTGTTCATGTTAAACCGGGCTCAAAAGCAAACAAAAAGTGTAAAAAAAAAAAAAAGACGTTATGACGAAATGTAGCGCAGGTTTCAGCATTTTACAGACTTGAATTCAAAATTTAAATTTTCAATAGGTTTGCTCTCAGTTTTCTTGTGATTCTTGGTCCACTTTTCGCTAAACTGCTAGTTGCTGATTGACAGAACTTAGCAAAACAGAACTTAGCAACTACGAGGCCTTCCAAGGGGTGATCTGGTGCAGCTTTGTCGCTCGTTTACGGATTTGTCTGTCGCCTGTCATGTTCAGTGGTAACGAACAAATGTCTGAAATGTCTCTTTCTCAAAGGAAAAGGCTAGGAAACAAAGACGAATTCAAAATCAGTTGTCGCTGTCGCAAACTGTCACGCTTTTTCAGCCCATTCCTGTATGTTGTCGGTGTTTTGGGTGAACATTCTCGTTGGTCTCTTCGAATCTACCGGCTTGGAAGGCTTCCCTTGGAAGGTGATTAAAAGATGTAGAGACCTTTCTAAAAAGAATAACAGGAACATGTGAATGCTTCAAAATTTGGTTGGTTATTTTGGAGTATCTTTAAACACCAAAATCGTTGCAGTAGATCAGGCGGGCCCGTTTCTCAAAAGTCCCATAAATGTTTTGGGCCCGAAAAGCCATTTCTAAAACTACTATTCTCTCACTCAAAAATCCTGGCCTTTTACTACGATTTCAAGATACGAAAGGGCAAATTTGTTGAAAAATTTCATGCCTGGAAACGTTTTCAACGTACGAAGGAAATTATGGCACCCGAAAAGTTTGTAGCACGCGTACAGTTAAGGTCAATTATTAACTGTAATAACAGCCTACTTGTGTTGTTTACAGTTAATTCGCAAATTCAGCGAGATTTTCCTCGAGTCACTTGAGGCACAATAGCTCACAATGGAAAAGAATGGTATCGGAAGCGATGTCGCGTAAGCGATCTTGGGAGTTTGTTTAGGGAGGAGACGCTAAAATTCGTGAATTAGTTCCTCTGTTGGTCTGTTAATCTGTACATTGTTAGACCCGAGAAGTTTCTTAAATTATTAGTGCACGACTGAAGGCACTCAGTGGCTTACATTTTGAGGCATTTTCTTCAAAGTTCTCGTTTTGCCAAAATAGTCTGCGTAGCCACTCCATCTCTTCTCCAAAGTGGGCTAACTTGCATCTGGGTAGTCTCATCCCAAAGAACGACTGTGGAGAAGATTAGCAACTGGGCTGCCTATGACTTGTTACCTTAAGCCTGGTTCGGCATATAAATATAACGGGAGGGTCAGGCAAACAAAAAAAAGTACCGCGTGTTGATGTTTTCAGTTCAGTTCAGTTTATTTGCTTTGCACATATTATGCAAAATAAAATAAGGCGAGGAGACACAAAAAAGGAGAGCTTATGAACATGTGCCTCCCCATGATAAATAACAAATTACTAGAGATTTGTAAAGGCGAACCGAATAACGTAGGACAACCGTACTGAACTTGTTTTTTTTTTTTTTCATATCGACATAGTAAGAACATGATAACCTGAACGTATGGACGTAAAGATAAAACTAATCTTTTCTTTATGTCATTATGACTCTGTTATGTCGTTATGTCGCTAGCCGTGTGAATCAGGCCTTAGGGACAGCTTAAGAAGGTTACTGCTCATACTAATCTCAACAAAATTCAAATTCAACTCTGATTGGTCGAGATTAGCACAGTTTATCCTAAATTAAATTTCCATGACGACGGGCTTGCCAGCAAAGGTAAAGGTTGCAAATTCAGTTGATCTTTTTGAAGGGTGAAAAGACACATAAACTGAAATTGTACTTTTTTGGAAATATATTTTGGCATTATTTAATTAGTTGAGTGTTCTCATACAATTGTTTGTATAGTTTTGTTAAATCAGGAGCCCATAGCCCATTTATGGGCTCCTGGTTAAATGAGTTGATAAAAAAAAATCGCGCAGCCTTATAGTGCCTTATCTGATTCTCAAATTTCACGGCGCACTTTCACAATCAAGGCTTTAATTGCATTCTCCTATCCAAAATTTGGTTCACTTTATTGTATGGATAATATGATTAAAAATTATTCAAAGCTATTCAGATGGGGAGTGTTAAATATTTTGCCCGTAAATGTAATAAATGAAAAGGAACACATCACGTGATTTTTGTGCTCATAACATTCTTCTTGTATAAAAGACCGAGAGAGTAATTTAAAGACATGATGACGTCTTTCATTTAGTTCATGTCCACATAGAGCGAGGTAAGCCAATTACAACCAATTACAATTGTTCGGTAAGCTAAATCTCATTCACAGAAATATTTTGCTCAGCAATAGGTATATTCTTTTGAACCAAAGTTACTCTTCACTGGTTTATAAATAAGCGATCGGGTACAGGGAATATGGTATTAGCAAAAGGATACTTCTTATGCAATACCAGGAGCCCATCACTAGGAGCGCACAAATCCCACACTTGCTTACAGACCGATTTATTTTTAGACTATCTTTCCCGTGAAAAAAGGCAGCTCCGGTACTCGTGATACAGCATCATCATCACCTTTCTTTTCTTCTAAAGTTTCTTAGCTTTGCAGAGAAACTTTAAAACAAAAGAAAGGTCGAGGAAAAGTTTCGCACCAGAGAATGGGCTCCTGAGGGAGTCACATATTCGCGGCAAATTCAATCTATTCAATTAGTCTGTGAAAACGCCGTGACATGAATATGGGGCAGTTGTACGCTCTTAGTGGTGGGCTCCTGGCAACACCGTTTGTGAAGGCGATTGACGAGAAACAATGACCAAAACCAGGTTTTCTGATCCCGCGGGAATGAGTGAGCTGGTTCTGGTCATTCCTGTCTAAGGATGGTTTGGGCCAACTGAGTTCTGGTGCCACGTCACAGGCACGGCGGATCATACACGGCTTTCCCGCCAAAACCTTCTGTAAGGAAGACATACTCTGCCTATCCGTATGGCGAAGAAAGCATAGTCTGTTCGTGGACAAAATGCTATTCCGCGCCAGTAAAACACAATTACCGTCCATTTAACGCCTTTGTCGCAAATGGAGGTTGGGTGCTCAAGGATCTGGGGACTGGTACCAACGACCCAAACCCAGGTCGGTGGATTACCCCATAAGCCTGCTCTACCCGCAACCCAGCCACGAGCCCCGCCCAACACACCAGACCCCAAACCAAGCACTCGTCACACTGAACAATAAGTTCAATGGAAAAACAATCCTCAATAGGGAGACGAGACGAGGGAGGGGAAATACTCAAAAGCATGCGAGTGCCAACACACCGAACGCTGAGCTAAACAAAACCACGGGGACATGCGAAGGCGCACGCATAATGTGCAAAAGAACGGCTGACCGCTAGAACTGCCAGAAGACGCCACGGAGAAGCCCAACATGCAAATAACAAACGCACACGCTTGAACGCTGCAGGCACACCCTAAAAATACTAATAATACACTAACGCTAACGCCACGCCACGCCACGCCAAAACAAACAGGGCAACTTGCTCCTAGTCGTTAACTAAGTTAAATTGCATTTAACCCTATTTATCAGTTAAAAACTACTTACAAAAAGAATTCGTCTTCATCATATCGACTAATTTTAACCGTTTCCCCTGCCAAACTCTGTTTTCTTATACGTTGAGCTAAACCTCATGAAAAACTGAGCCAGCGAAACTGCAGGCCAAAAGATATGTTTGTGATGCACGAGCAGCGTTTCATACGTAAGTGGGTGAATTTGATTGGCGCAAAGGCTCTGATACCACAACCATTGTATCATATTAAACTTCTGCTGGTGAACGGTGGTAAAACGGCCTCAAGTGCTGTCGGGCTTTGTATCACATTGTTTTTCCAGAGGTACGCACACCGGTTTTCCAAATCTACTTCCCCTCCCCCTCCCCCTTTCCAAGTCTCAAATCTCGGTTTTTTCGGACCATTCGCCCTTGTCACACAGCGGCCATATTATCCCGGGAGACCATAAAAGCTTTGTTTTACTACGCCAAGCCTCGCAGTAGAAACCGCGGGGGTGAGGCTTGGCGTGGTAAAACAAAGCTTTTTTAGTCTCCCGGGATAATATATGGCCGCCGTGTGACAAGGGCCAATTCAGTCCACCAGTGATCATGAGTCACGCCCACTCTTCGTGGAAACCGACAGTGTGTAAAAGCACCTTCCTTTGTACTATAAACAACACTTCAAAGAAACAAGCGGGGTTAAATTGTACTTTTCAGACTAAATTATCTTTTATTAATTTTCCTTTTTGCTATTATATACATATTTTAATTTCCTTTATTTCCTATTCAAAACACTCATAATGATATGCAAAGTTGGAACACGCTAAAACGGCACGCTTTTCATGAGGACTTCAACAAGTTCACGTATGATAACGTCAATGCTATGCTAAATGTTGGCTTTGGTGCGAGATCCTTCTTTCAGCGGAGCAACGCAGAAGCGAATGGTCCACTCTCCCCCCCGAAGATCGCGTGGGTCTTATTACCGGTTACCCCTGAGCCGTCCCAGCTTGACTATAAAAGCCTAGTTTCCATATAGTCATCTCTGTCGTGCCAGATCATCTCTATCGACAAGCCACTAAAGAGGAGGGGGGAGGGTGGGGAGCATGCCCCCAGACCCCTCCAGAAAGTTATTGCCTTCAGGATCGCAATAGACGGCCACGCCATAAAAAACTCACTCTTTGGCAACAAATCAACTTGACAGTGTTTTTCATCTAACCCATAAAACCCCGAAAGGTAGTGAAGTTTGATCTCTTTCGCAGCCTGTTTACAACTTAGTCGAAACAACAATATTATAGGTGCCTCTGCTTTTCAAGTCTTTTAGGTCTGGTCTCCAATGGGGCACATTTTAACATTGCTCTGTCGTGCAAATAGGAATGAGTTTTCAGAGACAAGTTGTCCTGCGCTCGAAAAATTGTTTTACTATCACAGTCCTTGAGAAAAATATCCATTTAGCCGATACCGACCGATACAAAAGGCACTGTCAAAAAAAAAACAACAACAACAAAACAAAAAAACCACGTTTCTGACCGAAAAACCCTTCAGAATTTTTGAGAACTCAGACACACTAGATTTCATAAAGGCCATCCCGTTCGAATTCGGTTTAGGCTCCTCTTCCGGGGGAAAGGGTTGTCCCATATATAAGCTATATATAACATGGGCGTGCATCGCTATGAGGGGTAAGATTTTTAAGCAGTTTAGTGTGGGATAAGGAAAAGATCCCAGTGTTCTGGTCTAGAATAGCGTATCATTTTCCAAGAGCTAGTCAATTGCTTGAAGAATTCAACTATTTTCCCTTGACTGGCGCTAAAAAAAATCAAAACGGATAATTTACCCAGTTTTGGAAAATAGCGTGTCTGGAATAGTGCAGGGATGTTTGGTGTTTAGTTCAGGGTTGTAAATGCACCCGCACTTGGTTTGGCTTAGAGGAGGGGTATCAGGGTCCCAACAGCACACCCCAAACCAAAAATTTGTAGAGTAACCCCCCCCCCCCCCCGATACTTCTCAAAGCGAGTCCTTGTGCAAAGTTGTTCATATGGATATTATCTTTCCTGGCGTGTACGATGTACTCGTAGTACTCAAATCAATGCTTCAGAGGTAGATTTTTTTCTTCTCCTTTTTCCACCTCTCCCCAACAAAAGTACTTTTGTAATAAGTATCAGACTTTCCTTCCCTCTTCTTCTTCTTTACCCCCCCCCCCCCCCCCCACCACACACACATAACCGTGATAGCCAGAAAAAGAAAAGAAAAGAAAACAAAGAAAAAGGGAGTGGCACAATTAAGAGGTAACTTGCATTTTAATGATTAACAGAATGGTTTCCCGGCAAGGAAAATGTTACTGTACTCCAGCTAAAGAAATGCTCTCTCTTTGCCTTTGTATGTGAAAAAAAGAAGGCAAGACGTCGCTAAATTGCCAACAGCAAGCACGCTTAAAGAGTTTCACTCTGAAGAGGTACATCTTGGATCCATTAGACCAAATTGAGGTCTATGTCACCAATACCAGGAATTTCTGTTGTGCTCAAAATTAAAACTTGTACATTTCAGTTACGGTTCAAATCAACCTTCAGACCAAGTCAATGAAAGAGTCTTTCAATACTATTTCAAAAACCACACATGATAATGAACTTGCAAGAGTGAGCGAAAACATAGAATGGTATACAGTTCCTGTAGCATACAAACAGTGATTTGGATTAACAACAAAAGGGAACTATTATCTTCTGAGAGGAGACTGCTTTGCTGGGCAGCAACTTTTAGGCATCATTATCTTCCTGGTCATCTTGAGTAGAACTCCACAGCTGAGAAAAACAAAAATAGAAATTGTATGAGTGAAGTGAATATGAACCACAAGGGCTATCATCAGGTTTAATAGCTCAATACTTATTGGTAACAGCACCGAATTGCTAAGCAAAGATTGTGCATTTCTTGAAACCCCCAGGGGCTATAACCTCTCATGTATCTTTAAAAAGTTGTTGCCAGGCATGAAATTTAACATCAAATATGGTAGCCCTTTCCTATCTTAAAATCATAGTGAAACACCAGCTTTTAGAATATGTGGATCACAATTTTAGAAATAGCTTTTTGGGATTGAAAAGTTTTCAGAAGTTTTGAGAAATGGGCCCCAGATCACAAACTTGCATCTTATGAAAGCTACTGGTAAGATCATGCTAACTGTGTGTTCAACATCTGCCTCTATGGCCTCAAGTGGGGGAGCAGGGCCCCGTTTCTTGAAACCCCGAAAAGCCATTAATTTTGTAAAATTGCGATCCGCTTATTCTAAAAAGTTGATCTTTTGCTATGATTTTAAGATGCCAAAGGGCAAATTTGTTGCAAACTTTCATGCCTGGAAATGTCTTCGCTTTGAAGATATGAAGGAAATTATGGCACCCAAAGTGCGCCCGAAAAGTTTTGGGAATTTCGAGAAATGCACGCCAGGTTTGGTGCAGTGGTGAAAGGGCTCACCTTCTACCAGCATGTCCTGGGTTCGCTTCCCAGACAAAGCATTGTAAGTGGGCTGAGTTTGTTGGTTCCCTACTGTGCTGCAAGAGGTTTTCCTCTGGATACTCAGAGGAAAATTGGATTTGAAGATTGTAAAGAAACTACAATTGTACAGCTTTCTTTGTAAGGTGCATTTGAAAACTTGCACATTTGAATTTGCACGGTATTTATCTGTTTATAGTGGACATATAATTTGCACACTTTCAGGCAGCTTTTGAAAAGGTTTATCTCCAACAGATTAGTCGGAGACATTTTTTTTTCAAACATTAGGGGCTATTCTTGAACTTAAGATGATGGAGTCTCAGAAAATGGAAAAAGACCTTCGTTTTTCACATCAAAAGCAAGCTTATTTCAAACATTATGGAAAAATTGGTATGAGTATGGGTATGAGTAAGCTTAGTTTAAACATCATAGTCCATACTTAAAGCAAGTTGCAGAAACAAAAAGACTGTAACAGTCTGTAACTGTAACAGGAGCTATTGGTGCACAACACCTACAGCTGTATACTGATGTTTCAAGTTGGGTGTGATATTGATAGCATATGTCTAGGCAAATCAAAACTACCCTACAGCCCAAGAAACTTGTGACAATATACAAGCTCAGGTCAGTACTTACAGTCAAGTTATCACGCAACAGCTGCATTATTAAAGTGCTATCTTTGTAGCTATCCTCTTGTAAGGAATCAAGCTCTGCAATGGATTCATCAAATGCCTGGGGGAGGGGGGACATAAGCAAACATAATTATCAGAAATAAAAGGTGTCAGTGGAGTATAATAAAGGGGTTTGTTTTCAAATCAAGTTACAGTTGACTTGAGAAAAGCAGGCTGGGATGTTTGGGTGCATCAGCGAAACTTCTCTTGGCAAGCAGTTGCTGGCGACTGAGTCGTTCACAAGCAGCAAAAATTGCACATCGCCGGCCAA